>JACMIG010004103.1:0-10864 GCA_014805385.1 Levipalatum texanum
CGCTACGCCATTTATGGCGTAGCGGCTGCGGTGTGCCTGGATTTTCGTTGTTATAACAATACGATGTTAAAGAAGGAGTAGGAGCAACATTCCGTAACCATAAAACAGCTGGGGCAATTGTGGCAAAAGTGCACTATTTTACAGACTCAGGCCAAAGTGCAGTTGTACTGTCGCCTGAGTCTGGTCTGATTTCCATTGTGACCGTAATCTGAAATGTTGCTCCTACTCCTTCTTTAATGACGGAATTTGGCAATCGATCACACTTAAATAGCACGTCAAAATATTCTCTGATCTCATTGTCAGTGCATGAACAACAATGACTGCGTTTCCGTTGGTTATTCATCATGTGGTCATTTGAAAAGCAGTCACATCATGGTAATTACATGGCCACAATGAGAGATGAGCAGGTGTAGTAGACAATCCCTTGTAGGCCGCTCATTCAATCTTCCATGATCGTGCATCAATAACGGTGATGGACAATCGTCTTTTTGTAAGTCTTTCAAATGCTGTCTTTCGATATTGGAAATGAGTGGGAGAAGTCTGCAATACGACCGCGTTAGCGTTGGGAGACGAAAAATATGTATTTACCAGGCCACGACGCCTCCGGCGGCGGACCGCCTAATTTTCGTCAGATTGTAAAATTGGAGGGGCTTCTTGAACATTCGACGATCCTCATCATGGAAGGAGGGGGCGGAACCAAAGTGCCTCAGGGCTTAGACGGGGGGAGGGAGGCGGAGCGCATGCGCAAAGAAAGTGCAATCGCACCTTAAACTCGGGTATTTAAACCGGTGTGACGTCACAGCTGGTGTAACAGGAACACACGGCGATTATTAGTGGAATGGATACACACACAAATAATACCGGACAATAATCGCTTTATTGTTATTGTCAAGCGCCCAAGCAATTCTAATTTATCGATCGAGATTCAAAATGTCAGCTTCCCATATCTCTGCGTCCTCAAATCACTTGTTGCTCTTATTTTGCAGACTTGAGTTGGAATCCAGGTCCAACTATCATGCAAAATTTCGGCTTCGTACCCTTTTTGCCTCAGAGATACAGAGAGGGACTATGAGATAAACACAGTGTCGCGGAACGGGAAATTAGAATTCCTTGGGAGCTTGACAATAGCCTGCTAAATTTCGTGTGGCAGCAGCCACGGAAATGGCTTGCCACGAACGCAACAATCGCTCTGGAAGTCAGGGTATGTCTGCGGAGAAGATTCTTTCAACGACGGTTTTGTGTCGTGCACCCCGGAGATGAAAGCTGCAAATGGGGTTCGACGTCTTTTTCCTCCCCTCCTCTGTGGAGCTTCCACATTTCCGATCGCATTGAACACATTGTTGGAGCAATTTGAAATTACGAAACCAGGATGATTGAGGTTTCGTTATTTGTAATCGAGCGGGTTTGAATTATTCGCTTTGATTTATCCCCCCATAGGGAGATCCTGCGGGACTGTATTCGGCGGTCACTCCGTTATTGTTTCATTGTCACATTCACATTTTCCCCTTCTATTTGTGTAATACAATGCTACAATAAAATATTTATCGCCAAAAAAGAGGAATTGAGCGAAAGGGGAATGAACAGTAACATCGAATTCTTCTTCCACCGAATACTGCTCGAATAAGACAAGGTGGACGGACCTTGCAGACTCGCGAGAAGAATTGACAAAGGGGAGGCTTTTCATTAGGATTTCAGCATCATCTTGCCGCTTCTACTCACGAGTCAATGACAAAGAAGTCCGTCGACCTCTGTAGTGCATTTCAAGGTGGCCACAACAAGTCTATTCACAAATACATGCTGATCACTCTAGACACACGAATCTGTTAAAACAGCTACATAATGATAAAACGGAAGAAATCTCGATACTTCTTCTTACAATTAGTCTGGGAGGAGAGAACATGCTAACAGCGAACAAAAACAATTTCGCCAGTATTGGGGACAATTCACAGCAACAAAAGTCAGGGGGGGATTGGATTAGAAAGCGTGCATTAGGCAAGGCAGCAAACACAAGGCAGATACACAAGGCATAATCTCTGCTCTAAAACAATATAATTAATAAAAAAAATCGTTAGACAATCAAATCAGGCACAAACAAATATCGAAAACAAATACAAATCATGCTCATTCAAAGAAAACAAACGAATTCATCATTGCGGGCAAATGTTTGGAGGAGCCCAGTTAAAAGTAAGGATTGGAGGGGCAAATAATGAGCCTGGGTGAATCTGGATGGGGAAAAGTCCGAGGGACTTGCTGGCAGGGAAGTCAAGGGTGGGACGAGCAGAAAACGGGGTCTCCCCTCCCGCTGCAGCAAACGATGCGTCCAAAGTGGTCCATGCTCGTGATGCAGTTGCCGTCCGAGACAACCTGCAGAGGATAAAATCAATTAAAGAAGGACTGGGAAGAACTTCTTGGCAAATTGCCAAGAAGTTCTTCCCAGTCCTTTTTTAAAAGCTCATCTAAAAATCCTCCAAGATACCGTACCATTCCGGAGCGCGAGACGTGAACACGCTTGTGGGCGCGCTTGACGTAGCCGCGTTCCTCTTCCTGTAACACACACTGATTGTTGCAGAAATTGAGCGACCAAAATGCACTGGTTCACAAAAGTAAGATATTTTGCATTACAGTATCCGCCCTCACCTCAACGGCCATGTCAATGCATCCGCTGCGAATGCGGATAGTCTTCTTCTTGGGATTGCAGCTGATCTGGCGGGGGCGCGCATCCACAATCACTTCGCCCGCCGACGACTGACGGATCAGCATGCCTTCAAAGTGCCCAATCCTACCGTATTCCCTCACCCAGTCCTCGTACCATTGATGTGCAGGTAGAGGCTGCCATCGTTGCGGCGGTCGTACGTCGCCTCGCTGACGATATCCTTGCACAGCGGAATCCACTGTAAGAATAAATTTCAATCGGGAACCCAGGTACTGTAGCAATAGATTGTAATCGCTGCTGGACCAAGACACCGTAACCCATCCCACCTGCGGTCCCGTCTGGGCCTCCGAGTAGAAGAGCTTGATGGTGTAGTCGTCGTCGAGGGCGGGGAACGGGAGCTGATCGAGTGGCACGGCATTGGCTCCTGAAAGAGGGCATTTTTATTTAAAAGTGAATTGTATAGACGAGAGTTAGTGATCAAGTGTATAGTATTTACAGAATAATAACCGGTATTCGTTTAGCAAACACCTCGAATCACATGCTTTGGCTCATCGTCATTCGCGCTCCTCAATCTTACCGGTAAATTTCTGAGAATTGACGAGGTATCCCTCCGAGAGGTGGCTCATCGTAAACAGGATGCCTCCATCGCCGAACACTGCCATCTTCTCGTTGTTGGCAACTGGAAGAGATGAATGTAGCGTTTTTAACCCACGGCAAAATCGAACAATCAATCTTCAATACAATCTCGTGGAATTATACCACGCCCATCACTTCAAATCAGCTGGTTCCAGTGCAGAATGGATCGATTCAGGTGAAGAGGGGGGAGGGGAGGGGAGGACTCACTGAACTCGGCCCACGCGGCGTCACGATTGTGCAGGATCCTCGCTGCGGGATGGAGAATGGCCGACGCAGTGCCGTGCTTATTGCACACCGCCTACAAAGCACCCATGTATATTTTCAAAACATATATTCGAAAAAAATTCGAGTCTAAATTATTGGAACATAACCCAGTCAAATTGTTGCAGCAGTACCCACACTATTAATGCTACATCGGGAAGACTGGTACAAGGCCGTCGTTAGGCGGCAGAAAATTCATGAAACCAGGCGCTTCAACGTCCCAAATCAATGGAAAAAGAATTCAATATCAAACAACAGCAATTCTTCGCCAATTGGTTTTTTCTACTGCGTCCATCATCCGTCAATTCAGCGGAACAAATACAGTAGCCCCCTCTCACCGCAAATCCATCGTGCATCACAACGCGGACGCTGCGATCACTGGCCATCTCCACGACGACATCGTGATTGAGGACGCACGAAATGGTCCCTGCAAAATCGAACCATTCTTCTCCGGGTTTCGACCCTCCAACCATAACATACTCCGTCAATGGAAAGAGAAGAGTCTGAAAAAAACATTGACCAGTCACAAAAATTCCGAAAAGCACCCGAAACAATTTTTGCACGATTCGGGAATCCAAAAAATCGAAATGTTTTGACCCTCTCAGCTACCCGCCAAGGCTACTGTACCTGCTCCGGAAACGTAGACGAGAGGGTAGGGGACGAGCTCCGCGGGGCCGCCGTTGGTCGAAGTCGGAATCGGTGATCCCGCAACGCGAGGCATCACGGCACTCTAGAGAGACGTCAATTTTGAATGCGGATCAATAACTGCGACGCGTTCGGCATACGCGTCGCGTATCCTAATCAGTGAGGGCACTGTACCTGGGGCAGACTGCGGAAGGGGGGACTCGAGCTTCCCGCGCTCGTCGTATCCGAGCAGCGCTTCGATGCCGGCCTGCAACAAATTCACTCAAAAATCTAGGCATTTCCAGTATGCACTGGGAAAGTGCACTTCTAGAAGAAGCTGCTTTAAATCATTTCCAAACAAATTAGTGCAACAGATAACGAAATTCGATAGATTGTGAATGACGAGGCATTAAAAGCATGTATCCTATTGAAAGAATAAAAACCAAAAAAAATGCAATTCCTTCATAAAATCGGTGATCGATTCGTTGGATGTCTCACTCTACCGTACTTGAACTCGGGGATGTCGTCGATGGAGCGTCCCTCGAGGGAGAGCCCGCCCTTGGCCTTGCGGGGTGTCGACGATCCAATAGATGCCGCATCGCCAGCCAGCAGAGAAGGCGAATCTGCAATGTGGGAAATACACCTGAGCACACCGAGGAAGTAAATTGCAAAGAGCACCGGTGCACAAACTTCGAAAATATCTATTTATGTTGACGCAGTTAGTGATTACAGAGCTCTGAAGAAGTGCACCTACCTCCACGAAGCGAGCGGACGCGGTCGTGCGTCGGAGTAACGGGACCACCCTGGTCCGGAGCAGCGGACGGCGCCCTGCAAGGAAGGACAATTTCATCGTCGATCCTCCTGCCTATCAACTTGTATAACAAAGAAACGGAATAGAATTGAATCGAAGCGTATGGTGGTAGAAATGAGCAGCAACTAGTAAACATGGAATGAGATTAATTGCGTTCCCACCTAACGAAAAAACGATCAACCACAACTTCGCGCCACATTTGCCCAAGAATTAGATAGAAAGGATCATTGGTTTTTCGTATTCTTTCACGAAATGCGATCAATCAGAAGCCAAGTCGATTCGATTCGAAACCAAAGAAAAACCATAGTTCGTCAGCATATCGATCGCCTTCAGATTATTTACAAATCAATAATTAATGACGTCGCACATCTTCTGGACTCCTCCAGTCTGGACGCCGTTGTTGCCGCGCGTCGTGCCCGTTCTCTGCAATGAGAGAGAGATTGATTGATTATTCTGTATTTTCTGCAAAAATACAGAATAATCAATCAACAAAAATTAATATGATCAATTGATAATCATGAAACAAACCTGAGGATAGTTGCCTCCTCCTCGCTGCAGGGGCGGTGCGATGCGTCCACCAATCGATCCTCCCATCGGCGGCATCCCAATGCCCATTCCAACGTGAATCGGCGGCGGTGGCATCATGTGGTGGTGGATGTCGCCTCGCATCGACAGAGGTCCTGACGCGAAAGATTATATTCTCTCCACAGAAAGTCATCGCACCCATTCCAGCGTAGGCACGAATGTCCATGCGCGGGTCCATGTAGCCGTAGTTGCGATGAGCGCTGAAAATGATCAATAAATACGCAACGCGTAACAGCAGGCGTTGCGGCCGGAAGGAGTACCTCATGGGAGGTGCGTATCCGTACATGGGCGGCGGGCCAGTGTAGTAGCGCGAGGGCGGCGGCGGAGGAGGGAGAGGCGGGAGACCATGGAAGAGATACTGCCCGTGCGGCGGAGGAGGGAACTGCAATGTGGTGATTGCACTCGGCACTAGGTGGACCAAAATTGGGGAAAGCACTCTACATACGATAAGGTACATAATTTGAAGAAAATGCTCTCCAAACAAGGAAGATCATTCTGGAGAGCGCACCCTACACGAGCTATCTGAAAAAGTAAAATGCAATACGCACAAGTCGGCGCGCTCCATTAGGAGGCCTGGGAGCTCCCATCGGGCCGTTGCGTCCACCACGGCGTCCTCCATTCGCGAGCAGCGGGCGTCCATCCCGGGGAGTGGCCTAAAGAGACCGATGATAAGCGACGCGTGGGAAGGACGTGAGTCGGACGCACCCTCTTCCTGGCTGCCATGCCGTCCTCGTCCTCATCAATGGCCGTGTGTTCCGATAGATAATCTTCCTGGAATCCCAAAATTGGATGCGCCAGAAAAATCGATAAATCGAAAATTGAATAAATACCTCTGT
The DNA here is from genome assembly GCA_014805385.1 of Levipalatum texanum. Classification (NCBI taxonomy): domain Eukaryota; kingdom Metazoa; phylum Nematoda; class Chromadorea; order Rhabditida; family Diplogasteridae; genus Levipalatum; species Levipalatum texanum. The sequence goes on from JACMIG010004103.1 coordinate 6,407, forward strand.
GGGCGGTGCAGTCATGTCGGCTTCCATCAGTTGCATCGTGAGCGTCTAGAACGACACCGCAATCAATCAATAAAAATTAATCGAAGAACAAAACCAAAGATGCGTAACAAAACAATTTAAAAAAATTGTAAGCCGTACCTCGATCAGAGACCCGTGCGAAGGGGCGCCGCGAGGCTCTTCCACTGCCGAGTTCTCGTCGAATGTGTCCGAGAGAGCCGTAAATACGGACTGGAGATCAGACTGCAAACAATGATCGAAGGATCACCATTGATTGATCGACGATCATCCACGATGACTTTACTGTAGAACCATACATCGTGATCGGAGGCGGACGACGCAGTCTCGGATGCTGCAGTACCGTCGGTGCGGATGTCGGAATCCTGAAAAAAAGGTATCAATTATCGATCGGTGTACACGTGGAAAATGCTCGTTGAAAATCAATAACAATACATGTGCTTCTGCGGCCGCGGGAGACGAGTCGGGAAGTGTCATCTAAAAGTGGCACGATCGTCACCGTTTAAAAAGGGGGCAAGAATACAAATATTAGAAAGAAACAGAACTTTTGAGTTACCAGTGGTGCGTCGCCGCCACCCAGGAACTTCAAGGAATTCCAGTAACAAAAATCCAATTGTTTATAATTTTATTCCAATCCCTCTTATTTTTCAACGCATACCTTTAGGTGGTCTCCGTCGGAGACGAGGTTCTTGGTCGAGTAGTCGGGGCCCGAATCTATTCGAATAGATGACGACGGGTCAGTTGGCCAGGGCCTGCAATAATATCGTCAGATTATGAGCGCTGATGAAGCAGCGCAATAATTCGCGTAACAAAACACGATAAACGGTAATTATGGCAGATCAAAGTGGGCGTGCAAGAAATACGGGACGCTGAAACAAACCAGTCGCCACGACGACACACTGATTGAATGACTCATGCCTCCTGGCACAGGAATCAATACATCCAGAGACATGCAAAATCGACATTTAAATGTAGTCGATGACGACAATTGGAGATCGACGGTGTGAACAATGTAAATTTAGTGAGGAAGGAAGCATAAGATGGATTGAAATGATGATTTTACATGGGATGGAGAGTGAAGCAGAGTTGTGCGTGGTGTGGCGAGTGCACAAGGTCAGACGACAATTCGTAATGCGCACGATGGGATACGGTAACACGACGAATTCCTGTCCCAGAAGCGGAGTTCCACAAAGAGAGGCAAATGATGCATCACATTTTCAGTTTTGCGTAATAGTAAAAAAAGTGTTTCTAACAATAAAACAGGTGATACATTCTCCGGGTTCTCCGAACATTTTTACCGAGGCAATTAATGGGGTCAGCATTGCACACGAAAAAATAGGAGAGAATGACGCTGTTGTATAAAGGCTGCAGTCCCCGATTGGGAAAGGAAAGCAGCACGGATGATGGGACGGCGCTCAGAGGGAGGAGTCGGGATCGATGGACTTCAGAATGACGGTTCCATCCACGCCTTCCACCGCCAGAGTAACGCCCAGATAAAGCTGAAAAATACGATAATTCAAAATTGCAATCAAAAATGTCACGTTTGTGAAATTCAAGTCGATTACTGCAATAGTAACCTGTATGCCGTATTTGTCGTTGGCGAGGTCGAAGAGGAGACTGGCAGCGTGCATCGTCCCGCCCTCCTCCTCCACCTAGGAAAGGGCTTTTAAAAAACTGGATAAAACGTAAATCCACGAGCATAAGCTGGTTGCAATTTTTGTATTGGAATTTTCTTTCTCACATCCTGTCCGGTGGCCGACTCGATGGAGCTGACGGTGCCCGACAACCCGCAGTGACTGGCGGAGAGGCGCGTCGCTTCGGGCGTCACTGCCTCCGTCAATGGCGCGTGGCCACTCGCTTCCGGCGGCACGAACGACTCCATCGACAGCGAGAGGGAGCCTGAATTAGTGCGATAATTTGAATATTGATTGATTATTGTCGAGCGCCAAAACACTGCGGCAGTTGCCCCGGTACCGTAGGGAAAGTGCAGCACTTACATAATCTACCACTGATTCATCATCATTTTGGTTTTTCAGAGCTAATCTGGCAGATCAACACTGGTAGATCAAGAGCTGCGCATTCTCACGGTGCGACTTGGTGCTCGACAACATCTCTCCCATCTCTCACCCGAGGAGACAGGCGAGGCGGCCTGTCCGCTCCTCTCCACGCTCGGTGCCGACAGACAGAGAAGGCGGCGTCTGATGGGGAATAGAGCATTCCGTGAAATAGGACGCACATCATCGTGGTGTAGTAAACGTCGTCCGCCAAATTCACGGATGTCCTCAAACTCACGGTTCGCCCGTCGGAATGTGAATGTCGCCGACGCGGAGGACACGCAAATCCCGCTGGACGACTCCATCCATGAGGTGCTCGATCTCGGGGGCTCTGAAATTAATCGATCATTTAAAATAAATAATAATGATTAATTATCCAAAAACATACCTCTCTGCATAGTCTGCCGCCGCGGGATCAATGTCGACGGACGATTCCGAGCTTCTTTCCCACTGCAGCAATCGCTGGCTGCGAACGCCGTCCCTCGGAGGGTAGTCGAAGGAGACGGCTGAAGGGAGAGGGATAGGTTACTGTGTTTAGTAGCAAAGAAGATGTTCGCTACGCAGAGTAGTGCCGCTAAACGGAGTAATAATATAAACCTGTGCTGATCTGGGAGAGGGCAAAAGAGAGCGCCGTCTCTACGTCGGAATCCTCCTGCGAGTGGAGTGAGTCGTCCAGGGGACTCCTGCTCCCCACGGACTGAAAAGGGAATGGGAAATGGGGGAAGGAAGGAGGAAAAAGAAGGATGGGGAGAAGGGGTGGGAGGAGGACGAGGAGACGGAGGAAGAGGAGGAAGAGGAGGGGAGGAGAAGGAGGTGGATGAGGAAGAGGAAGAGGAAGAAGAGGAGGTGGAGAAAGGGGAGGAGGAGACGGAGTGGGAAGATAAGAACGAGGTGGAGGAGGCGTAGGTAAAGATGGACGTGGAGGTGAAGGTGGAAGAGGAGTCTGGGGGGAGAGGAGAAGGAGGAGTGTAAGAAGGAGGGGGAGGAGGAGTAGAGGGGGGGAGATGGAGGTGGAAGAGGAGGTAGTGGAGGAGGAGAAGGACAAGGCGAGGGAGAATTCGGGGGGAGAATGTGGACGAAGGGAAAAAGAAACAGAAAATCTCACCGCCATTGCCTGCCCGACCTCTCCCGGCAGACGCTCGACTGGAAGTAAAGAATCCAGACAGAATTTCACCCGATATCGACTTGCTTCGAGACATCATGCAAGATTCATCCAAATCCAAAATTACCTATTGCAAAATGGAAATGTACTGTTCGCGTTTTTTTTCGGCGAACACTTTATTTGGTTCTATCCGAGCTGTTCTATCTCCATTGACCAAGGGATCAGTAGTCGTCTGGCTGTTAGTGGAGCAAGGAGATCACAGTGGGGTCGATCATAGGTCATCTTTCACCATGATTCCTTTCTCCGTTTTGATAAAGCGAGCACCAAAAGGTGCTGCTGATTTCCAAAAAAGTCTTCAGTATCTGATTCAGTTCTAACCGATCACGGGGTTGCGGTCCAGTGATGGCCGTGCGTTCTAATTCACTTCGAATCATCGCCCGAACTCATCATTTTCAGATTCAGGTCTGAATTGACCCTTACTGAAGACGAGTTGGAACCGGAGGGCGCGCGCTCCTCCCAACGGGGTGCGACACAAACGCGCCGGGTTGGCAAGGCGAGTAGGAGGGGGGAGGTGGGAGCGCGATTAGCCCCTTTCACGCGTGTGCACAGCTATCCCTGACATTGAAGCTTTCACAAACGGTGCGATAGGGCATTATGACAATTCTAAAGCTTGCTGGGCTTCGCACCTAGTCGCGAAACGCTATCCATGGCCTCTAACCTGGCAGACGCCTCCATTTTCAATGGAGAGAGAAGTCTTTTCACCAAGATCGTGTATATTGTCGAGAACCAGGAGCTTTCTACTTCCCACTTCCACACGACCAAAGACGAACTGCGAGAGCTTTTGATCTACCTCTTTCAGCCCGGTTTCATACCACGTATGTTTTAATCGGCCATGAACGGACATAGAAGATTTAGATCAACAGTTCGTCAATAGATACCGGGCACGGGAAATAGGAAGCGCCGGGCTCTCGACAATAAAAGGATCAAATTAGGAAGTACTTTAGGGCTCGTATAGAGAAGCATTATAACTTCTGTGAATGGAACATTGAAATGCTAAGCAATGTTAAGGGGCCAGATGGCAGAATGTAGCTGCTGTATGGGGAGGATTGGGTATTCGGACGATCGTGGATGGCCCTTAAATATTGGCCAGCTTGTCTTTGGATGTGGCATAGTAATGAAGGACGGGACATTAAAGAAGGAGTAGGAGCAAGATTCCGGTCCGTAAAACAGCTGTGGAATTTGTGGATACGAACAACAGAAAGTTTACTGTAGTCGCACCACTTCGAG
>JACMIG010004104.1:0-10861 GCA_014805385.1 Levipalatum texanum
AAAAAAATCTGCCAATTTGCGACATTCAGATTCAATCTGCCAATATTGGCAGATAAATCTGCCAATATTGGCAGATAATTTGCCAATATTGGCAGATTGAATCTGAATGTCGCAAATCCAATGATTAATCTGCCATTATTGACAGATCATTGGCAGATTTTTTTCTGTGTGTGCATCGGTACTTTGAGCAAGGAGATCAAGTGGTTATGAGACCTGGACGTACATATACCATTAGCAGACGAAGAAACTAAAGTTTTTAGTAAGGGTAAGTACAAGCGCTAAATTGTGTGTATAGAGAGCTCTTTGAGCGTCTAGACGCCCTAAGTGCCTAATGCACCGGAAAATAAAAAAGAGCCGATCAAGGAGGAGTGCCAAATGCCGAGTGCTCTTCCCACAATGTATGCCGATCGGGCACTCTCTAGTGGATTGCTCGGAGATCTGCGGAAGGCCGAAAATCCTCTCTCCGAAATCTCAGTGAGCTCAGAGAAAGCTCCACTTCAAAGGCGCGCGCTCTCTCTGCGTAAGGCTATGCGCTCTCGTAGAGAATATAGTGAGGATCGGAACATTCTGGGCAATCTGAATCTAACTTAGAAATGGGCAATGCTACGATTTCGAGCTCTGCGGCAATCATAATGGTCAAGTTCCCAGTTACAATTTGACTGCTGTCTGACTGACAAAATAACTAATAGGCACCATCACAAGACCAACTGAACAGATGACTCAATGATCATCTCATAGACGCTTCAAGATTGCTTTGACCTCACAGAAAGCGCCTAGGTGATTCAGGTGTTCGAAGACGAAGAAGGAAGAAGAAGCCAGTCTGGACAAAGCAGTGTGTGGTGGTGACCTCACTCGAATGATCACACCCCTGTTTCAGTGGCTCGAAGGCAAATATTTCTCTAGACAACAAGTTCTTTCGCACGCTAATCGCAGTAGTCGTCTAGGGTTACTGCCAGTCCACTTTAAAGTAAAATCAGCAGGGACTTTTTAGCATCGTGCCATTTTATGTGGCCCATTCGTCTACGTGTGGAAAGCTAGCCTTTGAATATGTCTGCGCATGGGTGAACGCACGCACACCCACTTAGAGTGGCATGATGCCAAGGAGTTCCTGCCAGTCCTTCTTTAAATAAGGAGTAGTGGCATCATTTACTCAAACTCTCTCGCGTCTAAACTACCATTCCGACCGAACTGTCGTCGCTCCATTGAAGACGACGTTTTTTCGCAGCCTGGCAAGTCACACACTATAGATTGAGTTACGTGCATAGTTACATAGTGCGTATCATCCGATCCACGCAATAGTGACCAAACAATACATTCTTTAAGATGCGCTACCAATTAGCTGAAAAGGAATCCAAGAGAATGATGAACTAACTCCCTGTGTGTATGCAGTGATTCAATCAAGAGGACTTGAATCCTCTGCGAGCAATCCAATCAGACAGTGCATCATACACAGAGGAAGAAATGGGACTGGAGTATTTAGACAGTGACCAATACGAGCTGGCACGATGCCAAACAGTAGTGAGGAAGCTATTCCGAAGAGATTACACAAGAGACAGATGTGGAATGAGTAATCAGACATCTTCGTAACTCACGTCAGATGGCCTACTTGTTATTTCAAAGTTTGAAATTTTTTTTCAACTTTTACGTACTATTTAGCGGCGGTACGATAGACAAGCTTTAGGACTTCTCGTCGACAGGAAAAAACGTTTGTAAGACATGCTCAAAATGATCAGAGATGGTAGAATCTATTATAATTCCCCAGTGTCTCCAGGGCCCGAACTGCCAGAGGGCGTCAAAGAACAGGAAGGGGGGCGGCGAGGGCGGAGAGAGATAAGCCTGTTAGACTACAGAGACAAGGAGGCACGGAGGAGGGACAATAGAGCTTATCTTAATTGCTTTCGTGCCGCTGTAGACCGTAAAGTTTTCTTCCAGAGTAAGGAAAGTTAGGGAGGAGGAGGAGGAGGTAGAGGAGGAGTAAGAGGAGCAGGGTGGTATTCAAAGATAAACGAGCCGAAGGGGCATTCGGAGTAATAAAGTTAACTGCCCCCGCGCGAAGCTGCGGTGAACAAAGCGGTTTGCTAGCGGAGACAAAGTTTGACAGGCGATGTCTGATGCCCTGTGTCCACAGTAAAGACTATCGAGGAGAATTCGCGGTTTTGAGCACAGAATCAGAGAATGCTTTGCAGGATTATTCTGGTTTGACAGATAATCAAAATTTTGAGCACATAATGCTATTGCAGGATCATTCAGTCTGGATTGTCAGAAATTCACCAATTCGGCCCGATGTAGCAGAATATTCCGCGAACTTTCCTTGTCAGGCAGAATTTATCTGCGAGCGTCTACACACTATCAACTAACGACGCCTTGATCCCCTACAATAGAACCTCCAGCTGGTCTCCAGCGTAAGAGTCTCTCAATAACCGAGGGCGGGAACTGTTTCTTTTCTCTCCCTCCGCCCCTTATTGTCCTCCCTCCCCAGGTAAGTGAGATCGGTACTCCGGATAATAACGACTCTCTCTCTCTTTAGTTGGTGCCTCGTCACTCGGCCGACCTCCGCCCCCCAAGACAGACGGACAGTTACTCTCACTAACAAGGCAGTTCAGAGGTTAGGGGAGGAGGGGAAGAAGAGAGGGAGGAGAATGGGGAGGAGGAGGAGGAGGAGGAGGAGAGAGAGCAAGAGGAAAAGGAGGAGAGAGGAGGAGGAGAAGGATGAGGAGGAGGAGGGTAGGAAGAGGAAGAGGGGGAGGAAGAGGATGAGGAGGAGGATGAAGAAGAAGAAGAAGAAGAAGACGACATTGAGAAGTGACTCGTAACCCCCTCCCACAGTAGGGGGTCTTCAGATGGTATCGAGAAGAGAGTGAACGGTTCATCGGGCACTGTCGTAATACCGAATAGGGTGACTTCTGAATAGGGGTGGCTTTTGGAGACGAACTCTTACCTTCAAGAAACTTAGCAAGAAGAAAATGCGACTGCCTGTCAGAATTACTGCCAATTAAAGAACTTATAATTCGTGGCCCATATGCAAAGCACCAGATGAGTTGAAAAGGGCATGCATTCCATCTGGCTAATGGTCTAGTACCAAGACTCCTGAGGTAGGATCCTGGACGGCCAGGTTCATTCCTTGCGGGCTCTGATTCAATTAAAAATCTCAGAGTCGAACACTAAGTTCTTATAACCAATATTCAATCGCCCCCGGAAAAAAACGTGTCGGCGGACAAGTAAGAATTAAGCAGGCAGGGGACGGGACAATCTCATCCCGCCAACAAGAATTACACAGGTCCCGAAACTGGCCACACCCCCGAAGAAGGGAGGGGGAGGAGGAGAGAAGACCAAATGAGGCGAAGAAGAAGCCAACACAAAGGTGTCAATGGCCCGTGTACCTGTGTATCGCTATTCTCGAGCGGGTGAGGGGGCGGAGAGGAGGAGGAGGAGGGGGAGGAGGGGGAGGAGGGAGGAGAATGAGAGGCTAACCGGACTCGCTCCTTTATTGGAAAGGAGGTGCAAGAAGGCAGAGGGCAATTCTCCCGGGCGCGCCCTCAAGGTGTCTAATGCCCCGTGGCAAAGAGCCAGAGGGGGTCTAGAGTACACATCGCTTCCGTGGCGCAATCGGCAGCGCGTTCGGCTGTTAACCGAAAGGTCGGTGGTTCGAACCCACCCGGGAGCGGATCCTTTTGCAACATTCGGACGCGTCCAAAATGCACCTGTTGAAGGAGGAGCAATTCTCATTTCCCCCGCGCGAGCGCCACAAAGTAGAAGTGTCCAAATTGGCGGGGTGCACAAAACCCGCTACAGGTATGTGTTCGTTTCTTTTGGAGCGACAGGGGAGAGGAGGAGAGGGGGAAGGAGGAGAAGAGGAAGGAGACGGTTTCGCGCACTTTCCCTAGAATGCCTATCTGAAGACTCGCTTTCATGGGCAGATAATTAAATTAAAAAGATACTGAGAAATGAGAGGAATGAGATGCGTAAGTGAAGAAGGTGAACAAGTAAACGAAGAAGCGGGGTTCACGGAGTGAGAAGAGAGGATAGAGAGAGGAGAATGACGAGGAGAAGATGATAGAGAAGATGGGAGGGGACAAGGTGGGAGAATAGGTGTACAAGGAGGTGCCAAAGCCGGGCTCGACCCCATTACAGGGGGGGGGGGGGGGCGGGGGGGGGGGGGGGTACCCCATTTAACCCCCCCCCCCCCCCCCCTGTGTTCTGTGTCGCGCGGCCCGTTAAAAGACACCTGTGAGGGCCCCCTTGTTCGACCCTCACCCGGAAACATGAAAAGAAAGGAATGAACAGAGCCATCCACGAGCCATTCACATCACATCATGGAAGGCATCCTCACAAAGACAGTGCAAAAGGATGGATGACAGACGAAGTAACAGCAATAAAAAACGATGAAAAATACAGCCAAGATAGTAGAGTTGTTGCTATAAATGAGAAGTCAAAATGAGTGGAATTGTCCAACAATATTCATAAGTCTCTCTTCTTCTTCTAGGCGACAGCCGCGCCGTAAGTGACCCTAATGACCAGTCTGAGAGATCGGAGGCGGTGAAAAGAGAGCTGCCTTGATCCCTATTGAAGACTCCTTGTCTGAGGATCAGCTTGGGGGAGATCCAGAGTAGAGGAGTAGATGGAGGAGGCGCTGGAGGAGGAGGAGGGAGGAAGAAGAGGCTGGGAAGAGGAAGGGGAAGAGGGGTAGGGATAGAGATGAGTGGAGTAAAATAGGAGGACGGATGATCCAACAGGCTACTCGGGCATCTACGCAACGAGTGGACTTACGCGGAACGAGAAAAAGCACAGTCTCCTCTCCCTCTTCCTTCCCCTCCCTCTCTTCCCCCTTCCTCTCTTCTCCCCTCCTCGTCCTCCTCCTCTCCCTTCTCTTCTCCTCCTCTTCCTCTCACCTCTCCCCTCATCTTCCAGCTGTTCCTCTCTTCCCTCTATTCTCCCTCCTAACTCTCGTCTCTCTCCCTCCCCCCCCTTCTTCCTCTCCTCTTCTCCCTTCTCTCGCCACCCTTCTCCTCTCCCCCCTGAGGGATTATCGCTGGAATCACTCGTGGGCAATCAGTGAAATGGCTCTCTCTCTTTTTCACGGGAGAGAGCGTGGCATTCACTGAGAGGCAGACAGTTGAAGGAGAGCAAAAATCAGGGAAGCGGAACACCCCGTGGACAGGTTGGGGACGAGTAAGCGTAGTTCACAGGGATGGGCGGGAGAAGAGGGGGAGGAAGGGTGGAGGAGAGGATGAGAGGAGGAGGGAAGAGGAGAGGAAGAGGGGGTAGGTAGGGGAAGAAGAGAGGGAGGGATGAGAGGAGGGCGAGAGGGTGAAGGAAGGGAGAAGGAAAGGAGAGAAGGGAGAGGAGGAGAAGATGGATGAGGAGTATGAGAAGAGGAAGTAGAGGGAAATGAAGGGGAAGAGAGAGAGGGTGGAGATGAGAACAGGGAGGAGGAGGTTAAAACATCTGGAGGTGGCATCATAGACCGAGAGCAAACCCGGCGGGTGCCAAAGACATGATCCACATGCGAGGCGGTAAGATGACCCCTCTCTTCCCCTCCTTCTCCTCCCCTCCTCTCCCTTCTTTTCTGTATCCTCCCTCTACCGGAACCCTCTGCCATGATCCGTCCCAAAGAACAACGAAGATTCTCTCATGAGAAAGAAGGTAGAAAAAAGCACGGGAATTACACATGTATACAAAAGGGATTCCCCGGCCAGGCAATAGGATCAAAAGGTGCCGACTACGGTGTGCCATTGAGATGGTCGAGACGGACAGAGCACCACTACAAGATGCTACTGTCCAGAAACCAAATGGTCTCGCGGTAGAACTGAGCGAAACGGCGAGTTCAGGCAAGATAAAAACGTTGTCAGAACAGAAGCAAACAATGAGCACTGGAAGACAGGAACCTCTTAAGTTCTGTACAATACCTGCCCGCCCATTTGACAATCATTCTCTTCAGAGAAATAAGGAGTTGTGTGAATTAGCAAGACATGAAGTAGAACATGGGCTGCTTGACAGGGAGCAAGCCAGGAGCATAGAATTTCAAATTCCCGCCACCCGCCTCGGGGGTGCACGGGGGTTGCCAGGGATACGAGGGGCGCTGGGGAGGAGAGAGGAGGGGGAAGGAAGGGAGGCCTGGTCCTCATAGAAGTCTCGTTATGAATTTGCCATCCTTTCTCGCCTGGGATCTCTTATTTCAGCCTAATCTCTAATCGCTTATAATCCCCTTTCCTTTAGACTCGCACTTTGAGTCATGGGGCTCATCCTCTCAATTAAAACACGATTCTCGATCCCTAATTCCTCTCTCTCCTCCCTAGTCCATAAGCCTCGCGTCAGTCCTCCTGCTCCTCCTAGACCTCCTCTTCCTAGACCTCCTCCTCCTAGACCTCCTCTTCCTAGACCTCCTCCTCCTAGTACTCCGCCTCCTCCTCCTCCACCACCACCGCCTCCTCTTCCTCCTCCTTCTCTTCCCCCCAGTCCTCTCTTCTACTCGACCCACAAAAGACGATGGAGGCATTCCAGGAGCGCGGTGCAATGGACATTCCACTGATACGCATCGACCTCGCGCAGGTCGGCACCACCAAGCGCAACTGCATGAAGGTACAGTAGGGCGGCAATTTGAAAAAATCAGAATCAAGCTACGGTAGGTTTGAGCAAATAAAAAATTACAGGTCGTCCCCTCGGAGCGCGAGAACGGCATGCCGAAGATATTGGAGCGGGTGAGTGTATTTATGATTGCTTGAATTACGCGCGCGTTGGCTAAATAAAGGAAGATCGCTAAATATAGGAAGAAAGAGTAGGAGAAATTTTGTAAAACAGCTGTGAAATGGTTTGGCCTGCGTCTGGGCTGAATTTCCACATGGCAAAAATCTGACTATGGGATGGTAACAAGTTGCTCCTACTCCTTCTTTAAAGCGATTAAATGAAGAATGTTAAAGGCGATTAAATAGTATGCCACGCCCTCGCAATGACCAACCGCGGGTGTGACCGACGGCAAATTGCGTTGTCTCGCAAATAGGGAGAGAGAGAACGCGATTAGAGGAGAGAGCAGAGAAAGAGAGTGCCACTAAATTTCTCGTCCAACTAATTTCCGCCTTTCTCTTGGGGGTACTTCCTAAATAGCGGCGATCTCACCATAAAAAGACAATAAAATAGAGCAAGGCAGGAGGAAATAAACAGCGCGAGAATCGCGCAGCTTTCTTGATAGCAAGTGGAAGGTTGGCAAGACAAAATCGGATAACCAGACCGGTAGGGGCTAAAGAGTTTGGAACTCCCACCTGCCATGCTAATGGAAAAGGGCGACAGAACGCCGCGAAAAGGGAAAGTGCCAAGCCTCCTCCCCTCCTCCTCTCCCTCTTCCTTCTCCTACCTCTCCTCCTCCTACATCTCCTCCCCCCCCCTTCTCCTCCCGTTCTCCCCTCCTTCCCTTCTTCTCCTTCTACCCCTCTCCTCCCATAATGCCCCAAACACCAGCAGCAGTACTAAAATCGCGGGTGTTTTGACGCGGGAGAAGCAGAATAACTAGACAGGAAGTCAAGAGGAGGGTCAACTCGAGGCGAAAATAAATAAAAGCTGAAGGGGAGGAAAACACCTCCCTTTGATGTGTGTGCCAATCACATTATTAGTGCTTCTTTCGTTCTCCTCCTCTCTCCCTCCCCCCTCCCCAAGCCAACCCGGCGCGTTTGTGCCGAACACAAATCAGGGGTCGGCGCAATTAAAATATTACAGGTCGTCGTGGGTGGCGTCAATGGCAGCATGGTGTGCCTGTTTCGGAAGAAGGGCGACACGCAGGTAAAAATAGAAATAAAGCTAATACTCTCCAATATGGAGAATATTACTGGAAAAGTTCGTGAAGGACAACAATCACACTTGCGAAAGGAGCTTATAAATATTCATTCAATTTTCTGAATAGGCCATTAATGGGCGACGTAACGGGAAGTTACAGGTCGCCTACAAGACTCCCCCGACGGGCAAGCCAATCGAGTCCATTATACTAGGAGGTGCAGTGGGGAGCGTCTGTGATAAGGTGAGAGGCTCTTCATTTCCTCGGCCTCTTCAACCTCCTCCTCCTCCAACCCCTCCTCCTCCTCCTCCTCGTCCTCCTCCTCCCCTCTTCTCCTCCCTCCTCCTCCCTCTCACCCGCGCCCTTCAGAAATAGGACGATAAGAGGTGCACAATGTTGATGCCATGAGTGCACTCCAATGCAATGTTATCAAGAGATGTACTGTTCGACGGCAGAAAATAGATTGGAATGAGGAATCTGACCCAAGATTTGGGGTCTGACCCAAAATGACTGAAACTTTCCAAACATCTTTCCAACAATAGCGACCTTGCCCAAGATTCAAGATCGGACAGAATATGCCTGGTGACCCTAGATCAGTCTGACCGAAGATGAAATGATTGACCCAAGGTAACCGATCTGACCCAAGATGCCCTATCTGACCTAATATCTGGCCCAGCATCTGACCCAATCTACAGGTCTTCGTCGCATCGGACAACGCAGTGCGCGGCGTGAGCAAAAAGGGCAAGCACTTCTTCGCCTTCGAGACCAACATGGCGGAACCGATACGGAGACTGTGAGTGGGTTACGGTAGAGTTCGCGGTGGGACCAAGATCAGTTCGAAAATTAAAGATGCTGAACAAATCTACGATTTCCGATGGAATAAGCGCAGCAACGAACGGTTCCTAGTTGTAGACAGGGAGCAACATTTCCAAAAAAAGCGAACAATGACAAGGACATGAGTAGGGGCCGCAAGCTCCGCCCATTTTGGACAGGACATCAAATCGCGAAAAAGTGGTTCCATTCAAAAATCATCGCTAATACTGAACCAAATAAGTCGATCAATGGGTTCATTTTGTAGGAAATTAAATTCTGCATCCACCTAGGGTGTGTCAGAAATTCGTAATTCACTGTAAACCAGGCATTAAACGCGATGAAAGGGGGCATCCCATTCGCATACCCCGGCTTTACTGTGCAAATCGAGGTGGGGCTAATTCCAGAAGCTTCTGCACATTTCTGACACTCCTGCAATGCGTGTAAGAAACATAAATGGTACTATTCCCAAATTTTGGTGACGATCCATTGCGTATTCTCGGTGATTTTTCGGTTTACGTGAAGGGTAGTCATTTTCGCCCGCGAGTGTGCCGCAACGCGCCAAATGGCCGCGTCGCGGCCCACCTTTTGGCACTTCTCCCCTCTCGCGACGCGCGCTAGTTTTCGAGTCAAATCTCGGCAATGCAATGGGATATCGAGAAAGGGTAAAAAGCATGATCAATGCCACGTCCATGGCTAAACGATGAATCTAATTTCGGGCGTTTTGGAGCAGTTTTCTGAACCACGTTGCGGTCCCTAGACATGAGTCAGTAGGAAATAGGCGGAAATAAATCGTCAGCCCACCATCAAAGAATTGTCGGATCCATGCCAATAGATGGGCGGATGGTCAGGGCTCATTGCTTTCCTCCTACGCCTCATACTCCTCCTCTTCCCTCCCCTCTCCTCCTCTACCTCCCCCTCTTCCTCCCCCTCATCCAACCCTCCCTCCCTCCCCACTCCTCCCTCGACTACGAGAAACCACAGAACGCGCATAGACGCAGACAGTCAGACGCCAATGTAATCCCGGCCGAAAAACCAGCTGGGAGGCCTATCGCATGGCTCGCGCGGCACTAAAGCTGATTACAGGTGTAGATAGCCTGGCAGGAGGGTAGGAGGGGAGGAGAAGGGGAGAGGAAGGGGAGGAGGAAGAGGAGGAGGAGGAGAGGAGGAGAGGGAGGGGACGAGGAGGAGGGAGTACACCTCTTGCGCAAGCTCGCTTTGTAGTGTGAAGTATTGGACAGGCTCTTCAGCTTACCATGCTGCCATGTCTGTAGACCATAGAGTGTGTAAAGTGAGGAGACAAGAAAGAAGCAAAGGGGATGAATGACCATTCGGGTTTTCAAGAGGCCGCCTTGAATAGTAGTGACCATGGGCCGAGTGTGCCCCGAGCAAGGACGACGATTGGTAAATCACAGATTCATCCTCGGTGTCGACATGGTGTGCTGCGGGCGCCGCACCTACACGCACTACCACGACTGCGCCGAAGTTCATGTACGGTGGATTTAACGAATTGAGGACTAGTGCATTGGTGTACCTTCTCAATGTTGGAAACGAAAAAGTACAGTGTATTTTCACAATTGCCCAGATGGTGTATCGGTGAAATCATCCAATTCCAGCACGTCGTCCTCCCCGAGGACATCATGGACGTCGTCAGTCTGCAATCGGAGGGTGGCACACTCGTCGGCCGCCCCTTCACTACCGTACTCGCATGCGGCGACAACACCATCAAGGTATTCGGTAGAAAGCGCACTACGAGGGTGACGTTTACTAAAAGAAAAAAATTACAGACACTATGTGTAAGTGAGAAATGTGCCAAATTACAACGATTCAAGGGATAGGATCGATGGGGTTTTGACAGAGATTAAAGGCATTCGGTAGACCCGAGTTTGCTCCACGGGGGAGACATTTACTAAAAGACAGAAACAATCCGCACGCAGGTCATCGAGTCATCGACCGTCGCGTATTCCGTGCAGCTTTCTGACACGCCGATGACGCTCGGGTTGTGGAAGGGCAATGGAGGTGAGGGGGCGGGAAGATGTAGAATTCAAATGATGTTCTCGAAACGAAAACAGGGAAAGAGATAATAGTGCTGTTTTTGTTCGTCATACTCAACACTGTTCATTGTCGAGAAAATGAAGGGGGGAGGAGGAAGTGAAGAAAGTAAGGGGAAGAAGAGGAGAGATGACGTGAGGGAGGAGAGTTAGGAGAAGGAGCAAGATGAGAAAGAGTAGTAGGATGAGGAGGATACATATGAATAAAATATTATATCGAAAGAGTGTAGATCTAGCT
>JACMIG010004105.1:0-10858 GCA_014805385.1 Levipalatum texanum
TTAGACTAAGACCATTAAGACACTAGATTACGGAAATTGAGAAACGTCGAGCGAAAGTGCATCGTTCCAGACAGATTCTGTAGTCAAACGCATTGATTTGTCTGGTCTGGAGTATGTAAACGGGCTTTTTGAAAGTTCTTCCTAGTCCTTCTTTAATGGATTAGGTGTTGCAGCCATCTATAAATGGGACCAGGCAGAACAAAAGTGATTGCTGCAAGACTTATGCGCCAACCTATTATTATCGGCCTTCTATAAAAATCTTTCTGCGCGTAGCAATTCCGCCTCAAATATCTCAGATCCATAGAGGTCTCCATGGCTGAACTTTTTCTGGTGTTTTCGCCTTAGCTACTGGTCGAAACTCAAGAATTTGTAGCCATGGAGCCCTTTCCGAAGCTGTGATATTTGAGGCTGAATGGTTACGCGCGGAACGATTATTTGAAATGCTTTAGAACGCCCATAATAGCCGCATTGAAAAATGTAAACCGTTTCCTTGCAGGAATGGTTCGCGAATAAATTCGATATGGGATGTTTAATTTTCGCTTTTCATCGAGCAGTGCGCAATCTTCGAGTGCGAATGGCGGGGATGTCTTTGAGAAGTGTTGATATGGACGAAAGGAATTGGCAATAAGGGAAACACCCGTATTGACATGCGTTTACAGCAGACTGCGTACTCAAGTTTATCGTTATAATCTACTACCACGTTTACGAAATACGATGTGTATCTGTGTGTATTGTCCGGTATTATAGTAATGCGGAGGCGACGCGCGAACTACCTTCGCGGTAAGCAGAGTAGTGATCTATCTTCTGCCGCAGAAGATAGATCACTACGCTGCTTACCGCGAAGGTAGTTCGCTCGTCGCCTCCGCATCACTATAATACCGGACAATAAATATGTGATTTTTTGACTCGTTGGCTGGTTTTTTTTAAATTTTGAATCCAACTAAATAAATGTTTGCAATCTATAGAATTCGCAATCATTTAGAAAAAAAGCTCATTACTGGGATTTCGGGTACCTCCGCAACGTGTCAGCAGTCTGACCACAATGACGCGCGCACTCGAGACTACCGTAGTCGCGTGGCGCGAGTTACGAAAAAAACGCGTCATCGACGAGAACGCATCCGCGAGTCACTGGAGTTTCTCCATTGTCCTCCGAGTTTTCCTCCTTTCTGTTCCTTGCTCAATCAATACATTTCGTCGTTATTTTCGCATTGTTTTCGGAACCTAGGGTGCGAACTGCTTTCCACTTATGCCACGCGTTTCTCCTTGGCAAGTACTTAATTTCTGTTTTTGCGCGCATTTGTTCAAGTGTTTTTCCTTCTTTCGAACCTGATGGCTATGATGGAAAGCAACGAGGGGGGAAGTTGTGTTTATTTACCCAGTGCTCGATGTGATTCAGATTGCGCGGGTGATTGGTACGAGGCATTGCATTGTATTACACCTCTAGAATGCCTGATCACGACGTAAACGGCACTCACCGGTTGCTCAATGTAGTTTAAAGTGGCGCAAAGGGTCTGAGTAACTCCCTTATCAAAGTAAATTCGTTCAGTTCTTTCGTAAACGCTTTATTTCTTTCCTGGGGCAGAGACTGAAAGCAGAGAGCTCGAGCTGCCGACAAAGGGAGACGGAAAACTCTCGAGACACCCTTAGCTTTCGAAACAATTGCGGAGCAGCTGACTGGAGATGTTCCCCAGGACTACTCTGTTCTGGCATATTCGCTATCTCTCTCCGTTGAAAAGAGAGATAGATGTGAGCTAATCGCTGTGCATTGATCGAGAGACGCGTTTGAATCACTGTGTGAAGGATTCGAACGCATCTTTGCTTACACTTCCTCTAATTTTGTTGTGTTTAGAGTGGATTGTTCTACAAACGAGTCGACGATCCTCAAGTCAGCAGTCCTAGTTTCTGTTGAATTGCATATTGAATAGCTCGTGACTGCACTGTTTCTTCTCTCTCTAATGTGCTCCGTTTATGATGGAATTTATGTTGATCCGAAACAGAATTCCTCGGTTGCAATCGCTGATCGATTCCACTTTCAATATCATTGCTATAAATAGTATTTCTCCCGTTTACACGACGTTCACCTTACCTTCCTGTTTCGTTGACCCCTTCTTCTCTGTCAGTAACGATTCTGTTCGCAAATAAACCGATCTGTCTCCCCTTAATCCCTTGAATAGTGACAAGGTCCCCTCTTGAAGGATTGAAGTGCGCCATTTCATTGATAACAGCGGAAGAGGCGTCGCACCTCTTCAACCGTCACACAGCATTTCGTTTCGTCGCGTTGCCCTAGTCTTTTTAAAGTGTCGCTTCTTCAGGACTCTGGGACCGACTTCACGAAACTCGAAGGAGCCTTTCACGAGACGGTTTGTTCCCATTTTTTTCCGAGGATATCAAAGGTTTACATATTTTTATGTACATTCATGTACCGTGTTGTTCTGATCGTTTCCATTCACCGTACAGACTCCTGTTCATAGTGCACAACACCTCGAAATTTTTTTCGCTTTTTTCAATAGACGAGTTTCGAAAGCGAACCTGTCCGATCAGTGAAATGGTAATTTGCAGAACCATGGCCTCCGAGGCGGATCGCCTCTCTACGGGAGGCGACGACGATGAGGTAAATTCATTTATCTCGAGTTTTCCATTATTGAAAAGTATTCTCAGTCTCTTGATCCAGGTCATTTGCATGTTCAGGTCTACCCTCGTCTGCACGAGGTCGGGAGTGCGAAAAAGTCGAAGAAGTGAGTATTTTCAATCGTTCCTTTGTCTTGGTTTGAATCATGAGCGCGTTGATTCATTGCACACTGCACTCATCAATCCGGAATCTATTTTTCGGCCAGTCCTCGCGGGGGCCACGGGTTCCCAGTACACAGGCGGTCTGATGATAGGGAGAAGGCTACTGCGTGTCCTTACTCTGACCTTTTGCAGGGTGGGGAGTAGAGTAGATGCAGGGGAGAGTAGGAGGAATAAGATAGGAGGAGGAGAGGGGAGCTGTGGTCCGCCCCAAGCTCTCCTTCATTCATGTGACCGCATCCACGGGAAACAAGCCTTGTCTATCCTTAGGCCCTCTATTTTCTGCCGCTCGCAAACGCCATCCATTCTGTCGTATTTCCGACGTGAGCGCTGCTCATGTTGACCAGGATATTTCAATTAGAGCTCTCTAAACTGCAAATAAACCTTCATAATTCAATTTTGGTACGGGAAGCGGCTGTCTACATCTTTAACTGGACCAGTTGGGCGCAATTGCATCACATGATTCTTTATCCCTTTACAAGGTTTATCTCTCGTTCACCATCGTTGCAAGGTGGAAACAGTGATTGTATGTGCATGTGGGAGCTATGCCTCTCGCTAAACGCCGCAAGTCCGGTCAACGAAAGGGCCAGTCCCACGTCACCCTCCCCCCTGCACGAGTGAGAGCCGAACATGTGACGGGCGTCCCCTGTTCCCTCTCAGCCCTCCCCACATCCCCTGCATCCCTCCTCTGGAACCTCCCTCTTCTCCCCCTCTTCTCCCCTTGTCCACTCGCCTTCAACTCGCAGCGAAAAAGTCAACAACGCTCCGTTTCACACCCTTTCGATTAGCGAACCCACGCATTCATATTTGTGTCTCTACAGCGTTCTCGACTTTATCGTGGCCATTTTGAACATCTCGACTGGTGGACTGTTCAAAAATCTCAATCCCAGATTTCGCAGCTATGTCAGATGACAATTGCCTGACAATGAGATCGAGTGACAATATTAGCGACTCCATTGTCTTCGTGTATCCTTCTTAGTCCTCCTACAGCCACTGGGTGTGGCTTTCGGACAAAACAACACTCTCATGGCTTTTCTCATCCGCGAGAGGGCCGGGAGGGCCATTCTTTCCAATGGGGGGTACTTTCTTTCTCTGCCGTCTCGATTAGCTGACGTTCCGGTACACTTGTTTACGTATTCCTCGCCCCTTCCTTGTCCTCGTCCTCCCTCCTCCCTCTCTCTCCTCATTCCCAATAAACTCTCGTCGTTTGAGAGTAATGAGGGAGAAAGAGGTAGAGAGAACGGTCCGCGCGCCTACGTTCTGCACAAGCGGGAACTCCGCTCATTTAGGCATTTTCCGGGAAACTGTTCCTGATTATATAAGGTGCCGCGTTTCGCTTGCTGGGATGTTTGGCCTTTTTTAATCTGATACAAAAGGAAGGAAACTGCATGTATGACTAGCAAAAAAAGCGGGAGCTGTCCAGAGATTTGGTGTTTATATTTCCTCAAATACTGCTCACGATTACGTGCTATGATCCAATCCTTAGCCGTCCCGTCCTCCTTCCATCCTCCTCTCCTCCTTCCTTCCGTCTCCGTATCACATGATTCGCCCGTGCCGCTCCTTACTGCGATTTGATGTCCTCGCCGACCCCCTCCCCCTCCCCGAAGGCGCAATGAATTCTCGCATTTCATACTACTGGAGGTCATGCGCCTAAAACGAACGGAGCAATTAAATAAGAGCATTTCGAAAAACACCCATTCACTTTTCCAATGAGCCCTTTTTCGTCTTTCTGAAGGCCAACTGGCCAAGACAACGATTGGCTCTCAATAATTCTTCCCGGAAATTCTCCGCCACATAATAGAGATTCGCGTTAGCCCTGGATGTTCGCAGGGAATAGGCCAGATAAATACTAATCCTTTTCATTCCGGGGGTCAGTAATCCCTCCTTTTTCTCTATTCCTCGACACAGGGCGACGGCACTTTTATGGGCTGATAATCATCGGTTATCAGTGATTAAAATCTGGTTTAACTGTCTTCTCCCTCTCGTTCCCGTGTCCTCTAGGGTTGAGAGAGAGAGCCTCCGAGGTAGAGAGAGATAGGGAGAGGAAAATGAATTCATATCTGCCGATCATAGGCTGCGTGAGGTGATGACATCCCGTTGATAGATGGCTGGGAGCGCTTATTATTCATATATTATTACTATTGCGGCGATGTTCGATTTGTAGAAACCACTGTAGTATAGGAGATCGTGTTACATCAAAATATGTGTCAAGTTTCTTTAATTCTATATCTTCTGCAGTGGATCACAATGTTGTAGGAGATCCAAAAGCATCCAAATCATCGTTTCGTTTCCATATTGTGAATCTTGTACGCTGGATCGAGCTGCTTCTTTTATTTTCTTCTCGGTATATTTTCCGTTGAATTTCTGCAGAATTGCGCTCTTGTTGTATTGGACGAACCCATCCTTTTTCCGGCCACTCTCGAATGATTGCGAGGAGCGAATTCTGAATTGCAATGAGGCGTCTCCTGTTTTCCAGAGCCTTTGATATCACGTTCAGAATTTGCATATCGTGACTATTTTGCCCGTGCCAGCAACGAACCGAAATTCGAACCGTTCCCACACGCACCATCTGCGGGGACGGTGCTTGGAGGATTAGGGAGAAAGAGGAGAAGGGGAGGGAAGAGGAGGAGGAGGAAGGGAGGTGTTTTGAGATTGGCCACTGCAGCTGCCGTTAGTGTCCAAACATAGGAATCGTGGGCCTGTCTTCCGTCTCCCCTGTTCCTGCCCTCCCTCGCCCCCCTCTCCAGCTGCCGAGGAGGGTCCTGGGGGAGCCTTGTTGTGTTCTCCCCGTGCTTGGTTCTACGAGGGGGAGGGGAGAGGGGGAAGAGGAGAGGGGGGAGGAAGGGGAAGAGGTGCCTCCTATTGACCACACCATGCGGTACAAACCCCTTCCCGCTCACGTGGCGGCAAACCCGAGCTCGTTCTATCCGTTCGCCTGCTACTTTGCAAGGAGATCTGTCTCCTTCACCTCCTCCTTCTCCTTTTCATCTCCTCCGTCCCCACCTCCCCTTCTCCTCCCCCTTCTCCCCCTCCCCCCTCCCTTCCTGACTGGCTGACCCTCCGAGAGGGCCAGGAGAGTCGGCTCGACGAGGTGTGAACGATGTAAACAATAGCGTGTGCTCCATCCTTTCTGCATCCGGCCAGTCTGCCGAAACGAAAACCTTCGTCTACTTCTGTCCATGCTTAGCACGGCTATGGTTTTCCTTTTTCCGTACTGGAAGCTTCTCATAGCACTGCTACATATGAGACATTGTTTTCTATCCCAGCAAGCAGACGTCTTCTTGTTCGGCTTGCGCAATGCCTTGCCTTGTTTTGCCCTGTGGGCTGTACCGTGCAGCCCAAACCCTGCACGTTTGTAAGTCTCTTCCTATCCTTTATCTCACAATCGCGCGTGTCACCGAGCATTCGGGGCGAATGTCACGTCCCCCATGTCGATTGTCTCCTATCACTTTCCGTGTAGAAGATTCGGAAAAGGGGATTAGCCCTATGCTCTCTCACTCTCTCGAGTCTTCCTCTCATCATTTACAACGCGCCCGGCACACCGCCATCAATCAGTTTCTATTGTCTTGCCGATTGTCCTGACCCCCACACTTTCCCATGTCCCATTACTAATCAAAAATTTGACCAAATCTTTAAAGCGCATGCCTGCCGTCTTGAATGCATTGTTTGGAACTCATGGTCGGCAAGCTAGATAAAATAAATTTCAGCGCCCTCAGCACTAATTGTGTTCTCTCCCTCCCTTCACATCTATATTTATATCTACACGGAGACACTATCACTTAATTTTAGGCCGTTCTGTTTCAGTTATTTCTAGCAACAGCCTAAGTTTAAACGGTTAACTTTTGCAGACGCGAGGCATCGCCTCCCGGTAGAAGGATGGCGGGAAAGGACCTCGCCGCCCGCTACTCCTCAGCGGAAAGCAGGTACCCATTTTGGCATCATACCTTGGGATGCTTTGGCATCTTGACTGAAATGTATATTTTTCAGGGACAAATCCATGTCAAGATACTCATCGACGCTGCGGAGTATGATGCCGATGCGAGCGGGGTTTGTTGCATTTTGCCGAATTTTCTACGTCTTTTTCGGTCTTGTGCGGTAATTACGAAAGATGTACTCGATTCATAGGGCTGCTATCAGGAATGTGTTATTAGTAACTGTCTACCGATGTGTGACCATCTGTGGCACCCGAAAATTGGAATCCCTCAAAACTCTCCCGCAATCAACGCCTGTCGTTATCAATAGTGGGACCCTTCCCAGTCTCCCTCTCTCATCTCCTTCGTCTCGCCTACCCATGACGAACTTATGCGGTCAGTAACCGTTCCTGCCTAATTCCGCCTATAACTGTCTGTGAACTCTTCGTTTACCCAATCACTAGCGACAGACCGGGCAGGCAAAGACACTACTAGTCACCCGGTCTCAAGTGCTTGTTATGATGCACAGAATGCTGAGGGCGACAACAAGTCTGATTCAGTAAAGGATCCGCACACTTTCGTAACCTTCCCAAGTGATAGTGAGTGGGAAGAGTAGTAAAAGTGAGGCAATAAAAGGACCCGTGCCGCCCTTGTCGAGTACCTACCACCGCCAGACACAGGGCTAAATGAGGAACAGATTGTGGGGGCCTGGAAGAGGCAATTTGAAGACCTCGTGTGAACCCCTCAAACAAGGAAATAAATGAACGAATGAAAGCCGCTCCTAAGAACATTTTTGAAAATAGCCACTAAAAAGATAAAACCAAAATAAATAAATTACTTATAAAAATTCAGGACAAAAGCGCATGGCGGCGCGAAGGTTGACCAGGCGGGCGTGCTATCTTTCGTTACCTACCACTGGGTCTTTGAATACTTGTGGGAGGTAAGCTGAATTGTACTGTTGACAACATCCACCGTAACTATTACCTTTGATCTTTGACCAAAATAAGTATTTTCTTGTCAGGCCTTCCGTGGTCGCCTCCCTACCGATATGGACTGGACTTGTTCCATGTACGATGCATCGGATGTAAATATTGCGAGGTAGTGATTTTCACCATTGATCTTTGATCTCGGACCATTCTCCTTCCAGAATGGAAGTTCTCTGGGATGCAGAGAAGAGCGCGGCGCGCTCAGCGACTCCCGCTCGTCGTCCCGGACTCTGGCGGGCAGTCTGGGCATTTAGCAAGACCCGGATTCTCTTTGGTGAGGACTTACTTACTTGATATTGCTCCGAAACTTGTAAGTCGAGTTCCTCGAGTCGAACTTTGCGTCTCTCATTTCTCAAAATAAGGAATCCATGGCTGATTCCTTCCACATTTCGGTTGGAGTCAAAGGCCAAGTAGCTTGCTATATTTCAGCATCAGATTCCTTTTCACCGCGGAGATATGAAATAGATCTGTCTGCTAACGGGCACAAGTCTTTTGTCTTTTACGAGTTCTGTGGCGCCTGGAACTTCGATAATAAGCATTTTTCTAGCCTGTGGAGTCTTCCTCTTCTGCCTGATCTTCGGCTTTATCGGACCGACCTGCTTCGTACGCGGACTCGTTTCGTTTGCGGAGAAGTAAGATTAATTTTGTTTTTATAAAGTACAAAATGTCATCGGAATCCTGGCAACCACGCAACTTTTCTGTTTCTGTAAAACAATTCTTAAAATTTCTCGTTCTGCGTGGAAAAAATAACTAAAAATATTCTTCAGACCCAAGCCCGAGACGGACTTCCTACTGGCGTTCGCCCTCGTCTTCGGCCTGCTCATCGTCGAAGTTTCCAGAGTTCTTTCTTACGGAGCAACATGGGCTATTTCGTATCGGACGGGCATTCGACTCCGAGGTATCCATTTTCAATGGCTTGTCCGAATTCCAATGCCAGAAAAACACATTTTTCGGGAGTGAGTGATTATCATAGCGCCAATGTTTGATTTCTAGGCGCTCTCCTCGGTCTCCTCTACAAGCGGGCACTCGGCGTGCGACACCTCAGCAAGACGCCTGCCGAGGTTTGGCCACTGATCTTTGATCTTTGGATTTTGGTTTTTTGTTTCATGTTTTTAGAACTTAGATTTTTGATCTATGCAGATCGTCAACATGTTCGCCAACGACGGCCAGCGACTATTCGATGCCATCACATTCGCTCCACTCGTCATGGTTGGACCACTCGTGCTCGTTGGTTAGCATTTTGTCCAAAATTGATAAATCAATGGATTTGTCAATTTATCCATTTTTAAATCATCGATATGTCGAATTAATTCAGGAGGAATCGTCTACCTGATGGTGGTGATTGGCCCCTGGGCGCTTCTCGGCATCGCCGTCTTCTTCCTCTTCGACGGCATTCAGGTACCGGTACCCCCATTTCTTTTGAATCAGTTTGGGTCCCTGTGCGAATAATAATTGCTTACAGTACAAGCTCGGCATGACGATGGTGCGCTGTCGCGCGGAAGCCATCAAGAAGACCGAGACGAGGGTAACTCATTCCTTACGGTGTTTAGTGATTATACATAAGGGCGGATGTGTTTGTTTACTCACGGAACGATAAATTCATCTTTTTCAGATGTCCCTCATGGGCGAGATCATCCGCACGATTCGCGCCATCAAGATGAACGCGTGGGAGCGTGCTTTTATTGAAAGGGTCGAAGGCGAGTCTTCTTTCAAGTTCTAAAAAAACGTTGAGCGTAATCAAGGAAATATTCATCTCTCTTCTTCTGTCCTCTCCACAGCTTTTGACATTTTTTCTTATAG
This sequence comes from Levipalatum texanum, assembly GCA_014805385.1. Lineage (NCBI taxonomy): Eukaryota > Metazoa > Nematoda > Chromadorea > Rhabditida > Diplogasteridae > Levipalatum > Levipalatum texanum. Next base: position 9,485 of record JACMIG010004105.1, read on the forward strand.
AGATCAGTGAGCTCACCAGCAGGATTGATCCTTAATTTCCTACATACATTTGAACAAAATAAGATAATTTTCTGCAGGCATCCGTCATGAAGAGAAGGTTTCGCTGCGAAAGGCGGGATACGCCCAGTCCATGGCCATTGCTTGCGGGGTAGTTTTTTTGTAATCAATAGTATTGATTAAAAATCGATTTCTTATAATCAATAAATCGATATTGTTCCAGCCCGTGGTCCCGGTCGTCGCTGCCATCCTCACCTTCCTCGGTGTCGTCCTCAGCGGTAACGATCTGCTCGCCAGTGATGTAAGGCACTGGGTTTCGCAGGGACTTTATTTCATTCCTACTGCAATTAGCAGGCTAGTTCATGTATTAAAACATCTGTTTAGGAAGAGATGGAATTTTCTGAGCCCCTGGAAGACGAAACTGAAATATAGAAATTTCGTTGAGGCTATAAGAGTTGAGAAAGTTGATGTTAGTATGTTTTGCAGGCCTACTATATTTATCGAATCGATAAATAAACAAATTGCAGGCCTTCTCCGCCATCACGGTCTTCTTCGTGATGCTATTCGGCATTCGAATGATTCCTTACGGATCGAGATATCTCGCGGAGGCTGTCGTTGCCCTACGGAGTATGCAGGTTTGTTTTTTAACCGTTCCGCCAGCATCGCAATTCCGGCGCGCTAATCACGATAGTGACTGAAGCGAGGGTGTAATCTGCATTACTATGTTTAGAAAGAATGGCTAGGTCTCTAATAATTACTGTATCCTGCTAAGTAATAACCATTTCAAGAAACTCTTCGAATCCGAGCAATGGGAGGGAACCGCGCCTGAGCCAACGGATCAAACAGTCGCTATTCGACTGCGCAGCGCCGCTTTTGAGTGGAGTCGTGAACCGGACGAGGGTAAGAATTTTCGGAAAGCTGCTTTGAAAAACGGCTAAACTTAGGTTGCAACTTTTCAATTCGGAAAAGTGAAATTTGCATGATTCCGCATTGGCATGATAATTTGAAGATCGTGGTTTCTCGACAATTCTTTTTATAGAAGTGCCAGCGCCCAAGAAGGGCGAGGAGGCCGCCCCCGTCCTCCCGAAACCCGATCCCTTCCGCCTCGTCGACGTCAACATCTGCATCAACAAGAAGGAACTCATCGGAGTCTGTGGCCCGGTTGGAGCGGGCAAGTCAGCCCTCCTCACCGCCATCGTTGGACATGTGAGAATATTTATGCTAAAATAGTAAGGATATAAATAAAAATAATGTTTAAATATAAATATTAACCAGATGTCCGCAGCCGCCTACGGCGGCTGCGTCCAGCTGGCAAAGCTAAAGGGGCATAGTTTAGAATTCAGGATATCTAAATGAAACCTTGCTCCCCTCCACGGC
>JACMIG010004106.1:0-10858 GCA_014805385.1 Levipalatum texanum
AACGCCTCGCGTAGTTCATAGAAAACCTTTTGTGAGCGCTATGTGCGATCGAGAATTGTTTATTTCCGCTAAGGACAGGACCAGCTCGCTACGCTTGAAAATAAACAATTCTCGATCGCGCATAGCGCTCACAAAAGGCTCTCGGCTCGCTCCGCTCGCCCGCCCTTCGGGCTACAGCATCAGGCGCACAAACAAGTTAAAATTGCTTCCATAATTCTTGCCGAGTCATTTCCAGTCGGTTGGTACCAAATTTGGCAATATTAGTGATATTTGGTGAATGTTCGGCGAAATATGCCATTTTTACACGTAAAAACACGTTCAAACATGTCAAAACACGTTTATATTATTTATATATTCCACACGATATCATACGAAGTCGATTGATAACAAATTCGGTCGAAATCGGAGATATTGGCGCAATTCGACAAAATTGCATCATTTTTACACGTAAAAACACGTTCGAACATGTTAAAACACACTAATATTCATTTTATAATTCTTGTAATATTATTTCAAGTCGATTGGTATCAAATTTGATCATATTTGGGCAATTTTACATGTTTGGTACCTGGAAAGTGGTCTCGAACGGAATTTGAGGATTACGGTAACGGAATTTGATTACGGTAATAGTCGGAATAAATTCAGCGTGGTCGATATAGTGGGTTTGGTTTGGACCGATTCTGTAGATACACTTTGTATCTGCAGCCGTAGATTAGGTATAGGCGATCGCAAACTGAGTGTTGCGGACACCGGACAGACGGACGGGCAGACAGACAGACGGACAGACAGACCTTATGAAATGTAAGTAATAAGCAACCACTCTTTAAGATCCATACTTGAAATCCCGGTTTTCAGACAATATTTTCCTCGACGATTTGCACCATGATAGTATCATGGTCCAAAATCGCCGAAAATTTTTTTGCTCGAAATTGATCAAAAACGTCTCTAAACATCCTTTTGTGACCATTTGAGCACTTTTTAGTCGATTCCATCAAAGTTCATCATGGTGCAAATCGTCGAGGAAAATATTGTCTGGAATCCGGGATTTCAAGTGTGGATCTGAAAGAGTGGTTCAAGGCAAGAATTTGAAACATGAAATTTCCGGTACCAGAAAACCACACCGGGGGATAAAAATGGATCAGTATGGCCAACTTGGACAAAATCGCCCGATTTGCAGTGTTTTGTAGCATTTTTAATGGAGAATCAGAGAAAAAATTCAAACATGGCAACTTCGAGACCCCCGAGGAGCTACGCTCAAAAAACCGTCATTTCGGAACATGCGAAAATTGGATTTTTGATCGTAACTCCGCAGTCCTTCGACTTTTCATGGACTTCAGGTGCGGGTTTTGTAGAGCAGCTTTCGTACTATAAGTCATTTGTGTTCAAAGATTTCTGAGAAGACACAACTAATTTAAATAAAATCGAGAAGAAGCGTAGTTTTTTTCAATTGACGAAATCACTAAAATCAATGCAAATACCCAACGCGAGCAGGTACCGTCCAGCCGAATAGCCCAAAAGATTTTCTTGAGCCACCCATGTTAAAAATATACCACTGGTCCTGGGGGCATGACTTTTTTAAGGTTGGCCAGAGCCCTCTCTAGTTGCTCGATTTTCTCGGTGAACCAGTGTTATAAATAAACTTTTTTAAAAATTATTTTCATTAAATATATAAGGTTGAATGTATTTACTGCAGTAAAACTTATCTCGGTTATGGGTTGGCTTGAGACCATGCCAACTCTTACCACCGGAAAACATTATTTGGCACGCACCGCGTCGCTCTTTGCCGACGCAAGGAAGCCGCCCAAGCTATGGCAGAGATCAAGGGCCTCGTGGTGCCAGTAGCCCATATTCTCATCGTAAATGCGGATCCCACATGCTCCATTGAACATCGGCTGAAGGCTCCCTGGACAGATGGGTCTGGCTGCAAAAGAATTGAAACTCTTTAGGCACCGCGCTGTGCAAAATGGTGCTGGACCACAGGCTCCTACATGATCTCAGTATCTCATAATGAAATTAAGAATAAAAATATCACCTCCCATTGCGATGGCACAGAAGACGATGACGACCAGCGACCATAGCCGCGGCATCCTCTGGAAAATCATGTTCTCTGATAATAAGGATCTTACATTAGACTTTTTACGATGACTCTAGCGGAAAGAAAATATAATGGATTTGATAGAAATTTATAATAATATGCGGTCCAAATGACGTTGGGAAGCTCAACGAACAAGAAAGTAGGGAAGAACAAAATAGTAGCGTAATTGTCAAAGACACTTCTTATAAAGGCCCTTCTACAGAAGCTTTCGGCCTGAGACTCCCTCGGATTACAGAAGATGGCGCCTTCAGTGACGCATCTTGGTCTGATGCTCACTTGCGGGACCGGAATCTTTCAGGATTTCTGGATTAATCCTGGCACTGAAGGCTTTGTCAGATTGTGCATAGCCAGTGATATCAGCGAGGTGTGCACATTCTGTGCTTGTGGCCACGATCAATTTGACATAAAGCTAAACGAACGGGTACGGAGCTATTTGTTTTTTTTCGCTTAAGTCAATTGACGGCGCGATATTTTTTCCGCCACAATGGCATGATGTGCCTTTTCAGTCCGATTTCAGGCTCCTCAAAATCAGTTTCTTCTGTCCCTTCAGTCTTTTCAAACCTGGCACTTTAATCTGACTTGATCTTGCTGGTCCCGTGGATGGCTTCTTTGCCTGTTGATCACTCGGGGGGCGAAGACCGCCCTTCATCGGGAGAAAAGAGATACGCTTATCTAGGCGTATGCCCTTTCCTATGAAAGAAACAAATTTGACGAAAATTCACACAACCGGGTAAACTGGCCGAAAGGAATTAAAAGCGACTGAGCTGATTGTGAGGACGTGTTCATTTGTGTGTGTTGCTAGAAGCTATTATCGGCGAACCAACCTCGCTTCTGGCAGACGACGAGAGAAACCGGTTTTAAATAATGAGATAACAGATTGGGCGGAACGCGAATTCACGCAGGCTTGGTTCGCCGATAATACTCATTTCCTGTTCGGTTATTCAATTATTGCCGCTCTTTTCATAAGCGACGGGAATTTTTTTGCAGACGGAAAGCATTATTACAGGTATAAGTAGGGGCCACAAGCTCCGCCCATTTTGGGGGACATGAAATCGCTAAAAAGTGGTCCGCATCAAATAACTCCTGGAATATTGCACCAAATAAGTCGATCAAAAGCTCATTTTGTAGCCCTTGAAATTTTACATGGAAAGCTGGTTGGGCAAAAATTAACAGATTGATTTTAAATGGTTTAAAAATCGACGGAAATAAAATCCTCTCCTCGAATTAATCGACTTTACCGACAACATTGAGGTGGGGCTAATTCCACGAGCATTCTACTATTTTTGCCCAACCAGCTTTCGATGGAGAATTTCAAGAGCTTCAAAATGAGCTTTTGATCGACTTATTTGGTGCAGTATTCCAGGAGTTATTTGCATCGGCGTGAAAGGTACTCATTTCTGCCCGCGGCGCGCCCAAATAGCCGCGCTGCGGCCGCGTCGCGGCCCACCTTTTGGCCCCTCTCCCCACACTCGATGCGCGCTAGTTTTCTAGTCATATCTCGGCAATGCAATGAGATATCGAGAAACGGAAAAAAACATGACCAATTCCAAATCGAGGGCTAAACGATGAGCCTATCTTCGAGCATTTAGGTGTAGTTTTGTGAATCACGTTGCGGTCCCTAGGTATAAGGGAACCACTGCTGCAGGATACATGGAACCAAAATCCCATTTATATCTCCCAAGTGTGCGGGCCAAGAAACCCATACTAGTCACTAGAAGTTCTAATGTCCATATGCCATTCATTACTTATGGACCAACCTAATACAAGAAGTATCAGCGCTGTTCAAACACTCAATCGACATGATTATGGTCGGCACACAATCAACGCTCCACGGTCGCAGAACTGACTAATCGGTAATCCGACGGAGTCTCACGCCGAAAGCAAAGGGATCTTTCTAGGGAGTGTGTCTTGGGCAATGACGCCATTCTTTTGTTCCTACGCGCTTTCTCGTTCGTTGAGCTTCACAGGGGGGTCAAGGGCGGCGCCAAACCTGCCGGGTCTACGTTTGAGCGGCCCCGCTCTTTGCAGCCATGGCGCAATGGTAACATGTTGGCCCAGAGCGCGAGAGGACTGGGGTTCGATTCCTCCTCGGGTCAATTTTTTTGCTTTCTTTGTAAAGTGTTCTGCGAGCTATCCGGACTGTAGGTAGAGAGAACAAAACTTGATTTTGTCATTACGCCTGGCAATGATGCTCTTTTCAGTGGCTCGATTGTTCATTTGCGTATATTTTTTCCGCGCAAATGGCTACTACTCCTTAGGAATTCATTTGATCGCCTAGCGATATATTAGGAGTTGTAGAGAATGAAAAACTACGCAAAGTTACTTATTCACTTTTTATGTAGACCCCAAAGTCGCTGGCAGTCTTCTCTAGACAGCTCAATCTCATATCCAAGAACTGCTATCATTGCGATTCAGGGCCTCATAGAGGCTTTGGAAAAAAAATTAGTTTCTGGAAATAATTAGCGTTAAATTCTGCACTAGAAGATACGAATCATTCATTCATGGACCCAATGCAAATCCTGGAACAGAGGTTAAAAAGAAATCGCACTGCCCGTCGTTTTCACGGAAAAGACTACTCCTCCCAAGGGTCGCTTCAGATCGATTTGCGTTGTATTAGAAAGTTGTAGAGCAGAAAATTCTACTCTGGAAAATTCCAACACATTTTTCATTTAGGCCCTTAATAAGGCTGGGCTCTCTTGGTAGAACACTTTGGCTATCGGCGATTATCGATTGTCTGGGCCAGACGCATTGATTACTTTGGCTGCGCCGCCGTTTGGCTGGAGCTGACCCCCCTGTGGAGCTTACCTGACCTACGTCTTTTGGCATTATATTTTCTTTCCGCTACTGTCATCGAAACAGTATGCTAAAGACCCCTTTGCATCAACGAACATTATGTTTCAGTGGAAGATGCGGCTATGGTCGCTGGTCTTCTTCGCCTTCATCACAGTTGGAGGTATAATTTTTGTTCTTGGTTTTAATATGTGCTACTATTAGGGTTGGCAAAGGTAAAGCGGCTGTTTTCCGACTAGTCTGTGCGCCGAAGGCTGTAACTCGGCCACACTTCAAGATAAAATTTTTGTTTTTAAACGGTTTTGTAGCCCTGAGAATTCTCCATGTCCTGGTGAAAAAATGAAAAAGATTGGTCAAAAGGTGAATTAGCTACAACGATTACAAAAGGTAAATTTACCTTTTATTTTGTGAGACGATCGCAACCGATAAAAAAGGTAAATTTACCTTTTGTAATCGTTGTGGCTAATTCACCTTTTGACAAATCTTGTTCATTTCTTCACAAGGACATGGAGAATTCTCAGGGCTACAAAACCGTTTAAAAACGAAAATTTTATCTTGAAGTATGGCCGAGTTACAGCATTCGGCGCACAGACTAGTCGGAAAACAGCCGCTTTACCTTTGCCAACCCTAGCTACTATCAATAAGAGTAGCCTGAGCTCTAGAAGCTTCTTTTGCAGCCAAGCCCGTCTGTCCTGCGGGCCTGCAGCCGATGTTCAATGGAGCATGCGGGATCCGCATTCAGGCAAGAAAGAATGAGACCTACTCGCACCTAGAGGCCCTAAGTCTATGCCACAGCCTGGGCGCCTTCCTCCCGTCGGTCAAGAGCGACTCGGTACGTGCCAAACAATTATAGGCGGTGTTAAAATGCTATCGAATGACATAAAACACTTCAAATAGAAACAATATAGTATGAAGATAATCGACGTTCAATGTTGATAGACCCTCAGGGTTTAGCGCGCGAATTCAAAATTTGACACGTGGATACTGTAGAGCAGAAAGTTAAACTCCGCGCTGTCTTGGCACAAAGCCAGAAAATCAAAATGAATGTTCTAAAATGATTATTCGTTTCTTTCTGCCATGTGTTTTCGTGGTTTTTGTGGTCATCGCCGGGTGGGGTGAGCCCTCCTTTAACAAATTCCTGATCAGGAAAACGAAGCTCTCCTCCGCGAGGCTGCTGGCCAAACAATATTCCTCGGGGGAACGGGAAATTGCACTTGGAACGACGGCACCGAAATCGTCTACAATAACTACGGTGATAAATTAAAGAAGGTGTAATAAGAAAGACCATTTTTTTGAAACATCTTTCGTTCTATCCTTTAAATGCCCATAATCGTAATAACCAAAATCAATCGATATTGGGTTACAGACCCGTTCCTATTACTCCTTCTTTAATGGATGAGACATGGTTATTTTTTATTGCAGGGCCCGGATCGACGTGCGGCAATATTGGATTTGTTACGGAGTTGGACCCGAACAGTGGAAAATGGTTCAACCGATTAGACCACACTGTTCAAACCGTCCTATGCACGGCACCTACTAAATTCGGTGGGCCGTATTTTAATTGCCACACTAGATGTTTAGAAAAATCCATGCGACGTTGTTTTGTTCACCCTTCAATATGAAACACCGCACTTTTAAGTAGGGAGGACAGTAAACTAATATGTTTTTTTTATAAATTCGCTATTACATATCTCGGTCATCACACTTTCAAGTTTTCATCTCATGAAATTTGTAATATGATATACCCTTGTTTGACTAATTTTGACTCATTCCGTAAATTTTGGTATCAAATCTAGGTGTGCATCCGATGAAACAATAGGACTAGTTAATAAGCTATTTGCAGACCCTCGGTGTACGGACTTTGCTATCGCTGGTGAAAAGTCGCCGATTTGCTACGACTACCACGAAGAGAAGCTTACATGAAACGAAGCCGCGGCCGCGTGCGCCAGGGACGACGCCACCCTCGCCGTCATTCACGACAACAATGTATCCTACTTCACATTACTTCACATCTCGCTTAATTGCTCCTTTCAGCTGAATTCCTTGGTCGAGCGCATTGCTGAGTCGGGCGGTAATTCGTCCTCCGTCCACATTGGCCTCACATCCAACAATGAAATAAACTTCACATGGGCGGATGGCTCTAAGATGGACTACAACAATTTCGATTTGGGTATTCAACTCCTCCTATGATTACTCGCGTACTTCAGGATTCCCTCTAAGAAGATCCGGAAATTGCGGTATGATGCAAGTCCAGAAACAAGCGGGAGAGTGGATGAATGTGCCCTGTGATGCCCAGCCCATGCCCTTTGTGTGCTCTCGGTCAGGTATGCGTCTAACTTCCCTACTATGACATTTGAACCGATTCCGTAATATTCGAATTAAAATATAGGCTTAATTACTTCAAAAATATCGATTAATAAATATGGGTGGATGAGGCAATCTATATCAGTAAGATGTTTGCAGACGCTCAATGTACGGACTTTGATGCTGCAGGAAACAATTTTCAGATTTGCTACGAATACCACAATGAGAAGCTAACATGGAACGAAGCTGCAGACGCTTGTGACCGGGACGGCACCACTCTCGCCGTCATTCACGACAACAATGTAAAGTCCTGATAGTTCCTCGATATGCCCATATAGCTGAATGCTTTCGTGAGCCGCATCGCTGACTCTGGCGGTAGCTCCGTCCACATTGGCCTCACATCCAACAATGGAATGAACTTCAAATGGGACGATGGCTCTAAGATGAACTACAATAATTTCGCAGCGGGTATAAGATTCCTCTCGCGATTACAAACACACTTCAGGATTTCCTCAGAGTAAATTCGGCAACTGCGGCGCATTGCAACTCCAGAAAAAAGCAGGCCAATGGTTGAACGAGCCATGCGATTCCCAGCGCATGCCCTTCGTGTGCACTCGGCCAGGTATGTATCGTCGTCTCCCAACAATTCCCTGAGTCGATCAGCGGCCATATTTCACGCGAGCGATGACTGTCCCAAGGACAACCTTTACGGGAGCGGAGATGATGTAAGCCCATGTCGATATTTCTATTGCGCTCTGAATGTTTTGAATACACAACTTCTTTCAGATCTTCTCACCCGGATACCCGCACCACTATACGTCCGTATGCGATTACGTGGTGGTTGGTGGAGAGGGAAGCAAGGTTCGTTTACGATCCCCGGTGGAACAATATCTCTCCTCTTAGATCCGCGTAGAAGTGCACAAGTTCGCTGTCAACACATGCTGTGCGAATCTCACCATTTACGATGGCGTTTATGGGGACAAGGAGTTGGCAAAGTATGAACACACGGGTCATGAAATGGGGCTCGATGAGGTAGTTCAAAAGCGCGCGCAGTCCGTCATTGGTATTATCCGGGCGTGGGAATTAGAACGCTTCGGATTCTCTACAATACTCGGAACGCAGCCTCGTTTCGGCTGAGCAAGGTATTTGGATTCTACTTCTTTGCACCCTTAGCACGAGCCGCAAGTTCCAGCGATCGAGATGGAGACCGCGATGTCTCATCGCGGTTCGACGATTGAAGCCCACCAAATTTTTACCCTCACAAATAAAGCACTTAAATATGGCAGTTTGCAATGCGTCATGCGCAGCGTTCCAGTCGACTTTTGAGATGATGTATTGCCAAGAACCCACGAGGTTGCAATACCGAGTACGCGCGTAACAAATTCCGCTGTGATTATCACCTCGGTAACGAGGATTGGAAGGCTGCCGTTTTCAGAAGTTTGTCTTGGGACCAATCTGAACTGGTGTGCCAAGAATCGGCTCTAGAGACATTAAGGTCGCGCTAATATGAAAGTCATGGTTCGCTATTGTCCTGCCCCCCAACCTTTGCAATTTCCGTTCCGAACTTGTGCCCGTTAGGAGACAGTTCTCTTCTGTATCTTTGTGTAGGAAAGGAATCTGAGGCTGAAATTTGGCAGCCTACTTGGACATGGATTCCAACCGAAGCGTGGAAAAAATCAGCCATAGATTCTTCATTAGCTCTGAGTTATTGGGAGGCGGAATTTTCGCGCGCGGAACGGACATTGCAAAGGTTGGGGGGCCGGACAATAAACGCAGTAAGTACTTTGCCACCCCGTGGGTTCTGCACAATAGGGTTTCGTGCCTTTTTGCAAATATGGCTTTCGGACCCCCGAATTCCACACATGCAATTATTTGATATTTCCGGATGATATTTCAGGATACTTCCAAAAAGTCGATTTTAGGACCATGATACCCGTATCATGGCTTCAAAAATTTCCGTGAGGTCCACCCTTACCTACAAAAAGTCGAAAAATATTTTTCTTCAAATTGCTCAAAAACGTCCCTAAACAGCATATTATGACCATTGGAACACGTTTTAGGCCATTCCGCAGAACTTCATTTTCATCGATTTTGGAGCATGATACGGGGATCATGGGTCGAACTCTTGTCAGCAAAGTGCTACTGATGACCATATAATGTCATGTGCGGGAACTGTTCAGGGGGTCACACGAAATAGAACTATAGTTTTGACCCCCCTTCACATGGCATTCCTGGGATATTATATGTCAAAATAGCTCAAAAATGAGCATTTTTCATGTTTTAACCAGTTGGCCGAAAGTCTACGTCTACCATTTTTTGATGGTAGGATGTACATTAATTATGTGAGAAAGTGTGCAAAAATTCCCAGGGTACTCTTTCCATATTTTCGAGAAAACTGAGAGTGAATATTTGGCGCGTCTCGGCCTGTTTGACGCCTACCGTAATCGGTTGTCAAACGACATATGGTGGAATAATATAAGGGTGTTGTGGTATACCTAATATTTTTTAAATTTCCCAATTTGGACAAAGGGTTGCTCAGTTCCAGGCAAAAATGCCGATCGCGCACTTCGTGGTAGCTCCAAAGTAACCCGATTTTGAATGAATGCTGTTTAGGTACCCCTAGAGGGTAGGGGCCGACCTATGGTGCATTCAACTTCTCAACACCTGAGGTCCCTACAACCAACATATGAACCGGGCTGGACAACATTTTTGCATTGTTCGCTGGGCTGGCGAATCTGGTCGATCCTTACGCGGATGGACTCTTATCACTATATTATCTGCGATCCAAACTCGTCTGAAGTTCGCACGTAGGTGCGAAACCCTCTTGTCCCTCAAACCTCCATTGTCTCTAACCTGCCAGGAGCGAAAGAACCCTCGTTTTCAATGGCGATAGAACAGTCGCGTACGGAACGGAATATGAGACGCTTTTGGATCGCCGACAATAGCTTGATCGTTTTCTATACCACAACGATTCGATGTGTCATGCTTTTCCAATTTGAGAAATGTGATAAAAACTGCCCAGATCGTCCCCTCTGCGCGCTAAATGGGTGGCGTGACGCAATGATCTCATTGAGCGATCAGAGCTCTCCCCCTGCGCGATGCGATTTAGACGGGGAGACAGACACTGTTTCACTGGTGTGTCCGTGATGTACAGATCATAAGATTGATAATGCTCCTTGTCTATTTGGACACTATCTTTGCACAAAGGTCTCCTGCACTGACCTCTTTCGAATCTTCTTGTAAACAGGCCACCGCCCTGACTCGACTCTCGTTGTTCGATGCCCCGTCATTTTTCAAGAGAGAAGGCGCTACGTGCGAAACTACACTCCAGCCCCCCTCCACCTGGGCACATATGTCGGGGGAGGAGCTAGACACAATGGGATGATAGTGAGACGGAGGGGGAGTCTCGCATCATTTTATCATTATCAGAAAGGGGGAAGCAGCGCGTTTCGTTGGCGCACTGGACTTGTATAAAGGTAGGGACCGCAACGTGATGCACAAAATTCCACCAAAATGCCCGAACTTATTGTTAGGCTCATCGTTTAGCCCTGGGCTTGGCATTGATCACGCTTTTTACCGTTTCTCGATATCTCATTGCATTGCCGAGATATGACTTGAAAACTAGCGCGCATCGCGAGAGGGGAGAGGCTCCAAAAGGTGGGCCGCGAC
>JACMIG010004107.1:0-10857 GCA_014805385.1 Levipalatum texanum
AGGGGAGGGGGAGAACCCCCTGAGGGTCGCCGTTCTCGAGGGCTAATATGACCATACGCGACATGCGGGCTAGTGCCAGCCATAAAACGTGGGGGCCCCGAGAGGGGAACTCTACGGGCTTCTCCCAAATCACATCCACATGTATCCCTCTCTTCGGTTTCTACTGGGATCACGAGTTGGATGTTCGCACCCCCAGGTCTTGAAATAAGGCCCAGATATAAGTTTAAAATATTTAAATAAATATTAAAAAGGCTCGCCTGTGCTTGGACGTGTAGCCATGGAGGCTGCAGGAGGCGGAGGGCTATCAATAGAAATAGACAGGTGCCCATGGCTCTCGCCAATATCTGCGAATCGTCGACTATTGGGATCGAGGCTTCATCTACGGCTATCGCTGCAAACAATATTTCCGCGTTTTAGGCCTATGAGATAAACACAGTAGCGAGGTGTGGATCTCATTACTCCGTTTATCGAACAGTGCAACAAAACATCAAGAATTGTTACGTGCCCCAAGCACTCCTAACTTGTATCTCGCAATCAGTATCCAAAACGATTCAAAGGCTATCGTTGGGAACTCATGGTCTAACAGCAGACAGAAGCTCAGCCTTATCCGCGAACAGAGAAAGAGAACTGCCTGCTAAAGAGCACAAGTCCGACTGGCGAAAGGGGGAAAGCTTGGGAGAACAATACTCGGATAGAGTGACCAATGGCCAGATGAAAGTATCTCGCCCGATAGCACATGGTATTCCGGAAATTACGCTGGAGTGAGGAGGGGAAGGGGAAGAGAGGGAGGAGAGGAGATGTGGGGAAGATGGGTAAAGGAGAGAGGGAGAAGAGGGGAGGAGAAGAAGAGGAGAGGAGAACGAGAAGAGGGAATGTTGGAGGTCTCAACGTCGAGGGCGACAAGCGTGCACGAAAGGTTGATGAGACTTTTCTGCTCTCGCCCCTGAAGGGGGAGTTGAGCCTTGGCCTCCCAGTATGAGAGCCCTCTCCTCGGACAGAGAGAGGACAGGAGGGGGGCGGGGCCCGCCGGGGGCCCCCCCCCCCCCCCCCCCCCCCGCGCGGATGGCGGGGACGGAGTGACTCACTCTTCCCCTCCACTGTCCACATTCCATCACCTTTCTCTCTTGTTATGTCGTCGATTCCCTCCATATCGTCGTTCATTTCATCAGAATCTGGCTACTTCCCCATCCTCTTCGATCTCCCACTCGAACTGGGAGTCGATTGCGAAAGCGGCGCATGATTTCACTTGTGACGCGAGGGAGTGCAGAGGGTGGCGTGTGCTTATGGGAAGAAGCAGTCGAAAGGGAGTCCTCCCTCCCCCTCCCCTTCCTCTTCCCCCACTCCATTGGCTCCTTCGGCCCGTCGTCGTTTCGCAACCCGGCGAGAAGAGAAGAGCTGGTTGTGTCTCTCTTTCCCCATCACAACGAGGCCCCGTTCAGGGAGGATCTGATGGAGTGGCCATGGGAGGTTGTGAAATGGAGATTGTGAAAGGGCAGAGGGGAATAGTACAGGAAGGGACAGACAATGCTCGAGGCGCCGCAGCTGTTGGGGGAATTGCGAAATGGCGCCAGAAATCAGCTGTGCCTCTTCTGAGAAGAAGGAACGGGAACAACTGCTGGCACGAGGGACGAGGCCTCTTACACCACAGTCCCTCAGGGACACTTTATGTATCTTATTCATTTCCCCACCAAAGATCAGCTCAGTTCGGTTGCACCCACGCTGAAGAAATTAGTGGCAGTCTTATCGCGATATTTGATAAGTCAAACCTTTCGTGGGCGTTCTTTCTGCTTTGGTGTATTTCCGAATTGACGTGAATAATGTTCGTAAAAGGAGTGGGTCTGTTTCGTCACACTACGGGGACAGTGTTGGGAAACGTGACGAGAGAGAGGGAGGAGACGGAGGGATGGCGAAATAGTCGAGTGCCTACGAGGACAGACACAATGAGGCAGATAGCGAACAACACCCAATGCCTCCTTCTCTCCTCCCCCTCTACAGTTTCACTCCCGCCCCTATGAACACTTCTCATGCCACTTTGAGGTGGCCAGGACTCTCCCATGTTCCTAGTTCAATGCGCATCTCTCTTCTCCGTCCTTACCTCTTTCTTCCATCCTCCTCTCAACTCTCATGAAATCTTCATGGGACAATATTATTCCTCCAGTTTCATAATGTTGAGAGATATTTTTGAAATCTCATTGTTGATTTCGGCAACACGAAACTCTCGTTTACGATCTTCACAGTTTCTAGTGATTGTAAGTCTGTTTCACAACGTTGGATACTGTAGCTCTCTGGGATGACGGTCCTGAGGCCCTTCTACTGCTTATCGGCTCAGTTCTTATCTGACAGCAATGATGTAAGGGCCGAGACAAGGGAGACGTAGCATATTTGGAGGGACGTGAACTCCTCGAGGTGAAGTCCTTTTATCTCTCTTCCTTGGTTATCAGCGTGTGAATTGGGAGAAGTTCCCTAAGAGAGAGAGATAGTTCTCTGCTCTCCCCTCCCCTCCCCTGCGTGCCCTTATCCCTCTCGATCGCACTCTGTGCTGTCTATGTGCATCTCGTGAGAGAGGGAAGGAGACTGATGCAATTTTCCCCTCCCCCCTCCCCCCTCCCCCTGGTGGCCACTTCGATTGCTTTCGAAAACTGCCCTTTCGTCAGTCTTTTCGATTGTCATCGAAAAGCGGCGACTTGGTTTCACAATGAGCGTCCTCCCTATTTCTAGGCATTCGGTTGTGCAACCTTGCCTCCTCCTTCCCTCTTCTGTCTCCATGTCCTCTGCCCCCTTCTACCATCCCAGTCACCGCCCCTTCATACGATGTGGGGTCTCCCTTCTATGGCTAGGCTGAGGGTATCCCCTTCAGGGATGGAGACTGCCCGTGCTGCCGCCGCGTCCTCCGCCGCTTCCGTCGCCACCTCCACGACCCCCGCCAAGGGAGATGTCGTACCGGCACCCGTCACCGGTATGTATTATTCGAATTATATTTGTCTTTATATACTTATTTAATACTTATTGTTACACTTCTCGTATTCCAGGAGAGCGTGAGCGATTGTCGCGAAAGAGGCCGGCGGCAGCGGGTCTTCCCTCCCTGGCCCTCCACCTCGCCCCTCTCCCCCTCTCCCGCCCTCCCCTCCTTCCCCTCCACCCCGACGACGAAGAGGCCGATGCGTTGAAAAGACAACGATACGAGAGTGGTGAGTGCCTTCCTCTCGAGTCTCCTTGACAGTTTCTTCCCCTCCAGGTAGCAGCTCCTCCCAGTCCTCCCAGTCCTCTGTTTCGTCGTTCTCCGTCGAGTCCTCCTCTCAACCCCCCGACTCCGGCTTCTTCTCTGCCTCCTCTGCCTTCTCCCCTCCCTCTTCCCTTCACGGAATCAGCGATGCTCGAGCAGAGGTTCGCCGAGGGCCAAATGATTCAGGCGCTCAGTTTCGCCATGTTCCCTCGTGCCATTTACATGGGAGGGATGGCGAAAGGGGAATTGTGAAAGAGCGTGTGCCCTTCAGCTGCACGACTTCTCCTCCGTCTCCCCCGCCGATGAGCCGAGTGGATCCAATGGAGGAACGGGAAAGAGACTCTGCCCCTCCCACCCCATCCACCCCGACTACCTCATCAACTCCCAGGTTCCCCCCTCCCCCCTCACGGCCAACGGCCACTACAGGTCACTATTCTGCAGCAGAGTGGAGATGCTCGGGCGAGGATACTCATTGGGACGCGGAACCAAGGGAGAGGACACCTACTCGAGAGCGGTTCTAAGGTAGGAGATTGACTCCCCCTCCCCCCTGTACGGAGACCTTCCAGGTGGGACCATACGAGATGGTGGGGAGTGGGAAGGACTGTCTCGCACGCCACGAAGTCACTCACGATGTCGTACGGGCACAAGTGATATCGAGGAGCGAGATGGAGAGTATGCAGAAGATGGTGGAGAGACTCGAACAGGCACGGGAACTCTGCTCACCCACTGACTTCGATGTCATCCAAATGGCGTGAGTGAAGAGGGAAGGGGAAGGGAGAGAAGGAGGCCCTCAGGGAGTTGCTCATGCCGATGACGTGCGAGGTGGTGGAGGAGGAGGAGAGCGGCCGATGCGTCTACTTCTCCCCCATTCATCACGGAAACCTCCACGACTACATGCTGAAGAGGAGCGGCCAGACAATGGGTCTCCCGGAGGAGGACGTCGCACGGATCTTTACTCAATTGGCACGGATACTCGCATTCTGCCACCAACTGGGAATCATGGTCCGGGACCTGAAGACGAGGAAGTTCGTGTTCGTGGATGAGGAGTGCTCACAACTGAGGTAGTCCCTGCCAGAGGGAGAGACTGAGGGGAAGAGTGCAGGCTACTCGATGTATTCGATGTCCGCCTCTGCGAGAATCCCGTCCACGACATCGTCAACGAGAAGTTCGGCAGTCCCGCCTACGTCCCTCCCGAGGTCTTATCGGCCGACAGGGAAGGATTCGCTGGTCGACCAGCCGATGTCTGGGGACTGGGAGTGCTTACGTACCTCCTGATCACTGGTCAGTCTCCCCTCCCCTTCTCCTCTATCCCCTCCCTCTACAGGGAAGTATCCCTTCTTCGACAACACCCCGAAGGGAGTCTTCGAGCGTATCAAGAAGGCTCGAGTCCTCTTCCCTCCCTCGATGCGTTACGCTGTGTGTGCCCGTGCCTTAATCTACTCCCTCCTCCGTCGCTGCCCCCGCCAGAGGCCGACGGCCATGGAGTTGACGTCGTTCAAGTGGACTCCGATCGATCCCCGTCGTCCCTTCGCCGCCCTCCTTGTCGATCACCTCACCAATCCCACCTTCACTCAACGGCCAACCATCACTCAGCACATTCGGGAATTGGCCATGAACATGAGACAGTTCCCCCTGGAGGCGATGGACGACCAGGTCGTCCCAGTCTATCGGAGACTCTCTGACAACTTCCTGTGGAATGCCATGGCGAGAGCGAGACAACAGAGGACTCCGCCCCTGCAGAGGGCGGATGGACTCCCCCCTCAACCCATCGACTCCCTCATGGACTCAATCGCACGAAACGTAAGAGACTCCCCCTCCCACAGCCCTAAGGCATCCTTCCAGTACCATTCCTCCCGTCCCTCTCGGACAGAGAGACCAGACTCTCAGTCCTCCGTGGCCTCTCCTCTATCCTCTCCTCCCCATCCTTCCACCCTCGACGATGTTCACGACAGGGTAGGGCGAGAGGGAGGGACTCTCCCGCACTCCTCCCCTTCAGCATGCAATGGCGGAGACGACGTCGGCGACCTCGACGATCTTCCGTCCCTTCTCGTTGGCTCGTGAATTGGCATCGATGCCCGAGGCAGAGAGAATGCCTGATCCCCTCCTCTCCCTCGGTCTGTAAATACTTGTCTTGTCACTCTGTGAGTGTCTCTCTTAGATGTTGTGATTGGTCTACAGTCTCAGCTAGAATGGAGTACCCTCGTCCCTCCGCCAGTTACCTCACCTCCTCAGATGCGGGTACCGCATGGATTATTATCGCGTGTCTTCTGAATAGACTCCGCCCCCTCACGGGAATAAGTCTCCTCGCCCGTGATAGCCTCCTTCCAGTCCCTTCTCTCGTGTGATAGTCACTCCTAGAAGATCCCTTCCTTGTCTCGGCCGGGCAGCCGCAGACTCTCATCTCATTACGGTGGGCCCTCTCCGACGTTTGATACTCTGCTTCCCCTTCATTTAGATGCGCTGTACCCTTCTCTCTCCTCACAGCCATCCCTTTCCCCCATCTCACCGCTAGGATGTATTTCATTCAAATGCAGCGCAGCTGTGAGCATAGACCAATAAATTATGTGACGAGTCATCCTCGATGACACTGGAACAACTCAAGGAAACGGGACAACTCCCATTGTTTTAGAGAGAAGAATATTTAGAGAAGCTAAAGTGGGCGGGTGCGAATGGTCTATGCTCACGAGTGGAGGGTCGTTCTTTTTGCACAGAGGCTGCTCGCCTTGGAGGGGGTGGGCAGAGAGGTAGTCTGGGCCCAGTGCAGGGCTACCTTAAACCCCGCCCCCTTACTCTAACACCGAAACTAGCGCATTTTAAGGCGAAACTCAAGCAGTTACTGTACATTCGATCATGTTTTGTTGCGTTGAAAAAAGAAAATCAATAAATTGTTTTGTGAAATGACTTGGATGATGAGTACCATCATACGACTTGATACTTCTGCAGATACGTAAATACCGCGACAATCAACATGATAAATCACAAGCATTGATAAAAAACCGATTGTAATTTAGGAATTTTGTGTTGCCCAGTGTGACCCGTTGTCTATTACCCAACTCCGCACACATACATAGTTCAGTATCGAAAATTATGTATTTCTAATAAAAAAAGGTCATTCAACTTTCCTTGTCCGAACTTGTAACGTTTGCCAAGTGCAACAAAGCCGGACTAAAAATATAAAAGCAGTTTGCGATATGCATCTTGTCCTACTGTACGCAATATTTTCCAGCTGCTGAGCTCATCGCATACTGACGTCATTTTACTCAAAATTTTCTCAACCAAGCTTTACGTTCGCTGTCCTTTTTATTTACTAATCTATCACTAATCGCAATACGGTTTTGATCAATACATGAACATTGGGTCGGCTTTTCCGTGTTTACATTTAACCTCATCAGGGCGCTATGGCAAACCGAGGATACTCCTTCAAGGAATACGCCGATGCTCAGAAAGAACTCGGAAGCTGTGCAGAGGAATTCAAAGTGAGTAAATTTTATTTGACTAGACCTACAGCTGTTCCCTCGGTACTATTTCTATAATAATCTTACACGGGATTTCAGAGTACAATGAAGAGTGCTTTCCGTGCGGGAGGAGTCGTCGGCGTTCCATTCGGAGTCTACTCCGCTTACAGGTTGGTAGAACAAATATTAGCGATGAAAGGAATGTGAAAATATGCCTTTATTGTAATTACCTTCGCCTTGTAGAATGGGCCATCGCTGTCCAAAGCAATTCTTGGGCAAAACGTTCGCAGTTACCATCACCACCGTGGCGGCATTTTCGTGCATCGGACTCATGACCGCCACTTTTAACTGTCTCAGAGTAAAGATGGATTAGAGTTGCCAAATATATTTGATTTGGAATTATTTACGCTGACTGTGCCAGCAGATAGATTAGCTAGATTACTTTGCAGGCGGGTTCTGAATTGTTTTATGTTATTGTTTCTTGTTGTGCTGAGCAAAGCAAGCGATGAAAATGAACAATTCAACTTGAACACTTTACGGGCAAGGTGCGGCAACAAGATCGTTGATCTCAGGCTGAATGCGTTCGCTAATACTCATGGACATCATAAATGGGATTTCGAAATCATCTAATAAATAATATCGAAAAAAAGAACTAGTAAAATATTATGACTAGGAGCGTTGGAGAATAAAAGGCAACGAAAATAAATAGCATTGGAATTATTCGGTCACCGTATTTGGAATATCTGTTTGTAGGAATCGGCAGGAAGCAAAAGGGGACTACCGATATGGGGTCGAGGAAGGGGGAGAGGATAATCTTGGAAGGGAAGTCATCATCGGTTTCCGTTGGCCTTTTCCGTGGGTGCAGTGAAGGGTCGAATATCGGAGTAGTAGTCGAGGAGGAAGTCCTTCGTCGTCGACTCCTCGCCACTCGTGCAGTTTGTACACAGGAACTTGGCGGGGAACTGGAAAGGGACTCGTCCAATTCTCTTCCACTTGCAACTCGCCTGGTACTTGAGGAAGACGGGGTCTTCGGTGTCCCTTCCCTTGAGACGGGCATTGACGATGTTATGGGCCTTCCAGAGGTAGAGGTACACGTCCTCGTGCTTCTTCGCCTGTATCACCCAATTGACT
Source organism: Levipalatum texanum (assembly GCA_014805385.1). Taxonomy (NCBI): domain Eukaryota; kingdom Metazoa; phylum Nematoda; class Chromadorea; order Rhabditida; family Diplogasteridae; genus Levipalatum; species Levipalatum texanum. The sequence goes on from JACMIG010004107.1 coordinate 7,810, forward strand.
CGTTCCCTGGAGGGGGCCCTGCCTCGTCCTCGATGGGGAAGGTCTTGGATGTCATGCGCATGAAGTGGTCCCGGCAGTGGAGGCAGCCGAAGAAGTGTTCTACCCATCCCTGGATGGCCTTGAGCAGTGGAAGGGGCGATGCGTCCGAGTCTGTGGAGGCAGTCGAGGGAAGGGGGCGGGGGACTCACTGTTCCTCTCCTGCTTGTAGGCGGAGACGGAGAGGGCGTGGAAGGTTGTCCATAGGCCACAAGAGTAGCCACGAAGTTGCCGAGTCGAGCCCCTGGAGGGGAGGAGGGGCAGAGGGGAGAGACTCACTTGCAATGCTCCCACTCCGCTGTGATCGGGAAGGGATTGCCTGCCGCCTCCTCTGCAGCCAGGAACTCGGCCTGGAAGTCGTCGACGGGGACGGGGAGGGACTCGGTGTCATTGGACGTCGCCCCCTTCCCCTCCAGCCAGTCACGGAGACGAGCGAACACTGAGACTGCAGAGGCACTGCGGAGGAGGGCAGTCTGGAGGGGAAGGAGTGAGGAGGAGGGGGAGTGAGGAGACCTCTTCTTCCCCTTGGAGGGTCGTGGTGGGGAGGTGGTCGTGGACGGCGGAGATGAAGGTGTGGAGGGCAGTGAGGTTGGCAGCAGCGAGAGGGGCTCCCGTCCTGGCTGTCTCACGGAGAATCGCGTAGCGGAGAGCCTTGAGCATGTCCAACTCGGATACGAAGTAACGGGGTTTGCACCTCGATGGGAGGAGATGAGGAGGGGGAGGGAGGGAGGGACACTTCTCTGGTTCCTTCTCGCATTCCTCTGTCGTGTTCTTCTTCTGGTGCCTCTGGAGGGAGTTGTCCTCGGGAGAGGTGTTGCCTGCCTCTCCAGTCAGGAACTGCTCGACCTCGTTGAATAACAGTCGACGGAGTCTGGGAGGGGAGGGGAGTGAGGGGGGAGGGGGAGGGACTGACTCGGCCTGGACTACGGGCACCTTGTTGCCCTTCTTGAATATGACGAGGGAAGGGAAGTCAGTCAGACGGAGGGCCTCCACCAGGGGGTGGTTCTGAACAAGGAGAGTTTTCAATCTTGACAAAACGTACCTTGAGAGCTCTCCGCGAATACAATTTGTCATGGTACGGAAGCAGATCCATGAGCAGCTGCAATGGTTTCGATATGTAATTGTTATCCACCCAATGCCAGCTGGCTTTTGTGCGCCTCCTTCACAGAGAGATCGCTTTGCCGTGCTCTCATCAGGGGGCATAGCTCAGTGGTAGAGCGCTCGCTTAGCATGCGAGAGGGCTGGGGTTCAATTCCCCATGCCTCCATAAGTTTTGTCCACCTTCTTTGCTACATTTCCTTTCTTTGCTATGCGTTTTTCTTTCACCTGTGCTCCAGTGAGCGAAGATGGATGGTTCTCAAAGACGATTGCAATGTGCTCGGCCGATCCCTTTATCTCCTCCCACAGCTCAGTGAAGTTGACCATACTGAACGAGTGCAACTCTTGGCCTACCAACATACTCTTTGAGGAAGTCGAAGTTGGGCCAGTCCTCGAATCTGTTGACGGAGTAGTCGTCGACGACGTGCTTCACCCTCTCAGTGAATGGAGTGTGGAGGGTGCATTACCTTTGTGAGTTGTTCCCTCATCTCGGAAAGAGTCCGGAATGCCTTGAGAAGGTTCCCTCCGAGGGGATCGGTGCTGTTGCGAGGGAAGTACTGAAGAAGGGATGATTAGATTGGAAGGAGATGGAGGAGTCCCTTGCCTTGATGAATGGGAAGTAGGCCACTCCATTGGCCCTGCAGGTGGCCTGGTTGACGGCGTCGGCGCAGTTCATGGCGGCAACGCGAATCTGACAATGGGAGTGGAGGGGAGGGGGGAGGAGGCCACTGACGACGTCGCTCCATGCATGCACATCTGCCGCCAGCTTCTTGTAAAGTGGAGCGAAGGATCGGCAGTGGCCACACCAGTCGGAGTAAAACTCGACGATGTAGGCAGGACAGCCGGGACTCGTGCAGAAGACAGTGTCGTTGAAGGTGCTCTCGTCCAGTTGAACCACCTGCAGAGGAAGGAGTCTGGAGGGGGAGGATGGGGGGAGGAGGAGACCTTGTCATCGGAGGAGTAGAGAGTGGGATTGATGCCCTTGGGGACGGTGGTGTAGTTGGCAATGGAGGCGAAGGTGGAGGGGGCGAGGAAGAGGAGAAGGCAGAGAGGAGGCATCCCACTCCCACCCATACCGATACCCGCCTGACTGAGAGGGGTGAAACATCCACAAAAACACGCGTATTCATACGTTGACAATTTCTTAAAGGATGTTTTTTTTCAATAACCGCGAAGAGAGGAGAAGAGGGGAGGGAGAGAGGAAGAGAAATAGATGGAAGGAGGAGGTCGAGGAAAGGGGGAGGAGGGATGGGTCTCCTCCCTCCTGAAACAGTGTCTCCTCCTCCTCCTCGATCACGTTCTCCAGTGCTTGACCCTTCTCTCTCCCTCTGCGTCTCTTTCTCTCGTTATGGCCGTCTCCAAATGGATGCTTCTCTATCCACAGAGACAGTCGATGTCCCCGATGGCGTTGTCCTCCCTGGAGGGGACTGGGGAGTATGTTCCATCTACAGCTTGTATCGGAGTCTCTTCCCTCCCTCCCTCTTCCTCCCCCTCGGCCCTTTCTCCCCTTACGAGAGTGTCAAATGGACAAAAAGCAACTCGACCGAGGGGGCGCGAGAAATTCCAGCAAGCCAAACAAATGATGAGAGAAGAGGGGAGATCTGGGTCGAGCGACGTTCCCTCCACACACGAATATCTTCTATCGTTGATCTCGAAGAACATTTTGGAACTGCCGAGACACGCCCAAGGAGAGGAGACAATGGAAGGGAGAGGAGTGGTTCAGTGGAGGGAGGAAACGTGAAAAGAGTCTGGAATATGGGGGGAGGGGTCAGAGGAGAAGAAGGGGGAGAGGGAATATGATGGATGGACCCCTCCCTCTACTGACAAGTTCGAGCCAAGTGCGAGGGACTGAAACTATGGGGGAGTCCGGAACAGGCAGAGAGGGACAACCCCCTCCCCCCCCCTTCCCTCCCC
>JACMIG010004109.1:0-10851 GCA_014805385.1 Levipalatum texanum
CCCCCCCCCCCCCCCCCCCCCCCCCCCCCCCCCCCCCCCCCCCCCCCCCCCCCCCCCCCCCCCCCCCCCCCCCCCCCCGCCCCCCCCAAGAAGGCGAATCCCCAAGGGGAATCAACGCGTGTTGTATTTTTTTAATTTCCTATCCCCCCCTGGTGATTAGTAATCTTTCTCGTGTTGTTCTCCGGCCTCATTTGTGCAGTGTTGTGTTAGGGCGGAAGAGAGAGACAGGACGGGTGAGGAGGGTGCAGCCAACGAGAGTACGGGGGACGGAACTTGTTTCGGGAGACGACGTGTCTCCACTCCCTTTCGGCATCTTTTCCTCGTAGAGCTTCCGATCGCCGTGGTCGGTCGCCTTCCTCCTCGTGGAGCCTCTTCTCCCGGAAACTTTAGGCGATCAAAGATTCACTACGTTAGGGTCCAGCGATTACTCTAGAAGTTCCAAACGCGTCCAATACTCTTCGTTGCAAAAGCTGCCTCTGTCCCCTTCGGAAACTTTTGACGATCAAAGATTCCATGTATATGTGGCGCTTATTAGAGAGCTTTTTCGAATAGCTCGGACCTTGATATTACCGTAGTCTTCCCCCCAAATTCGTCACAGTAATTTCAGCTGTTTCCTGCAGAGTAGACAGGTGCCCCACCACTTCCACGGGCGTCTAACACGCCACTTTTTCTATTAATGCCTCTCGAGACATGTCAGATATAGAGTCTCTCCGCCCCGAAAGTTTCGCCCGATGTCGATGTATTGTGCCCCGGTTCCAAAGGGCAGCAGTGTGTAGAGAAATGGAGAGAGAGTTGCTTTGCCTCTGCCTCTTTCACTTCCCCCTTTTCTCTCCCTCTGTCGTCTGGCGCTCTCTGCTATGGCCGTTGTCTCTCGCTCTATTCATAACAGCACGGCGTTGTTTCTTGCCGGGGCAGTTGCGCCCGTGCTGCTTCCTCCTCCCCTCATCACTGATAGTTGCCACTTGTCACCCTTTCGCTCGTAAGTCTATTTTGACTAGACATTAGGCACCTTTACCAAGCATATTCTGCCTTGGATTAATTACGTCAAAGAAGTAGACTGTGCCAATACACTTTGGCAACGAGGATCTTATTGCCTCAAGACATTAGTCACACTCCTGTTCCGCTGACGTCATCTTCGCGGAACTTCGTGAGCATCACACTGTTGCCTTGCGCCGGATTATGCGCCGCACAGGGTCCATTCGGTTTCCATCTCTTCATCTCTTTTCTCTCCCCTCATACCAGTCTCTGAGCCCCCAAAAACATGCAAATCAGCGCCAACAACATCGAGTTTCTCCACGAGGAGTAGCTGGATGTTTCGATCCCTAGAATAGATGGAGAGCACTTCGCAATTGTTCGCCCCGCAACTACACCCTTGTTACGGTAGAGTTCAAAAGTCGGAAACCACCCATTCGCCTCTTTCCTAAGACGCCCTCAGGCCACGCCTACCACCCAAATTGCAATTTCCCCTGCCCCTAAACCGGGACTCGCTGCTGGGTACTGTAGCTCCGGTGGTAACGCTCTAGCGTCCAGGCGCAGAGGTCGGGAGTTCGAACCCCGCCTGCAACATCTACTTGCCGTGTCGTGTCCGCTGTTATTGATGCTCCGTGCACGATCGTAAATCCGATTACACGCGGGGCTGCTCCAACTGCGCTGACTTTCCTCGAGAATATATCTCGGAACCGCGTCCAAACTGCCCGCTATGCGGCGCCTTAAACGCGGAAACACGTTCTCTCTCTTTCGGCATATTTCCCTCCTCGTCGCTCTCCCTCAGTGTTTGGGGGACCACGCGGACCACTTCCCTCTCTACCGAACCGCAGCGTACGCTGAACTGCCTTAGCACCATCTATCGTGTACATCATCCAAATCAGCGACGCTACGTGATCTCTTGGACGATCAGACCACCGCGAGCCAGACACGGCCGATGGTGATCGCTTTAGCCTTCCTGACCGTGTGCACTATTCGTCTGGGGGATAGGGGGGAGGAGAAAAACCGGGTCGCCGATCTCTCCCTCTCCTGTCTCGGCCACTGCTGCGGATCTTGTGTTGCACAGGAATGTTTTGTGTTGTTAAATGTCCAGGAGGAGAAGGGGGAGGGGCCTCCTCCATCTTCCTCGTTCCGTCTTCTTTCGCCTCTTGCAAATCGCCATGCGCGTGTCGCCGAGAACCAGTCCACGTACACTTCCGTGAGCCTCGGGGGAGTCCCACGCCGATCTCTACCGTAACCTGATGTCTGACTCGTTGCTATCTCTGAGCCGAGCACGTGCTATTATGGGAGTGTCAAACCCTTCCGTCCGAACTGTGGTGCATCATATACTATTATACGGAAGCACACCACCGGTCGCGAGTTTCAGTTCAGTTCGTGCACGCACGGTTAAGCGTCCGGTGGTGTGCTTCCGTAAAATAGGATGGTGATGCATCACAGTTCGGACGGAACGCGAATTTAGAAGGGTTTGGAACTCCCATAATAGCAATCGCACTCCTTTATTGTCTCATTCTCTGTCTGCAAGCGATAGGCATCGGATGCCGTCTCAAGAGCGCGATATAACTGTAAGCAGTTCAGTTTTTCACCCCCCCCCCCTCCTCCCCGCTACAGACTACTGCATAGACACAGAAGAGCCGGTCACTAGAATTGACCTTTGGCGGGGGGCGCATTTCCGCTCTGCTTGCTGACTGCGCCGGTGCTATTTCGTGTGGGCTCCCCCCGTTCCCAATCCTGCACTCCACCCTTCCTCCCCCTTTCACCATCACACGTTGTCCACAAAGTACAGTGTTTGTTGTGAAAGGAAAGGACGCGCTCCTATAGAACAGCTCCTGAGCGGATGGAGAGCGAGAGGGACTGTGCGATCGCGTGAGGCGCAGCCCTCAAGAGCGTCTCTCCGGTCTAGCGGGAAACTCCCCCCTTCACGCTTTGGCGATCTGGCCACAAGTTCCTCCCTCCTTGCATCATCAAGACGCATTCCTCCCCTCTTCCCTCTCACTCTGCACTCTTGGCCCTCGGCCGTCGCTCCAAAATTCAGAGGAGGTCTCCTTCCTTTTCTGGAAGGAATTCGGTCGGGCCTCCACTCTTCTCTTTCAGGGGGAGGGGTAGGAGACCAAGGCCGAGGGATGTTTTGGCCCCCGCTGCAACCTTCGGATGGCTCGCGATGTTGTCGTGTGGTCCCCATGTTGTGGGGGCCATCCCTGCGTGTGTTCAAAAACATTCGCCTCCCCCTTCCTCTGCTCCCCCTCTTCCTCTCCCTCTCTTGCTGCCTCCATTTTCATTTCTTCTTCCTCCGCCCCATAGCAAAATGTTTGTGGTGCTCCCGTCCGCGCTCGTTTTTGAGGGGGCCAGGCCAACGTGCACAATGTAGAGGAAATGAAAAAGGGGGCAGTATGGGAACACTCTTCTTCACACGGCGGCCAAATCATATCTTTTCGGGGCGTTTATGTGCTATAGCTAGCGGATTTCCGCGTCTTATAGCTACGTGGCTTCCTGTAATGATGATCTAGTCGATCTGCTCCTCCTGCCCCCGCAGCCCCTTTCGTTTTGATTGCATCGAGGCGGGGCGCTGCTGTTTGTTGCTGTGTCGATTGAACGACTGTTTCTTCTTTTTCTTCTCGAGATCTTCGAGCCTAGATTCTTCATCTTGAACCGGCTGTCCCGTCCATCCGCCGTGTTGCTCTACGTGGTACTGCCCCTCACGAGAACCGTTCATCCGTTCGCCTTCGCTCTCGTTTCTCACATTGCTCGTGTCTCGGCCTATCACCAGCCGCCCCTTTTTTGTTCTGTCTCTCCAACCCCGCATCTCGCTTCCTTCCTCCTCTCCACCCCGTTTCCTCCTCCTATTCTTCTTCTTCGCTCAGCAGCCGAGCGAGCCAAAACATCTCCCCGCCCTACTAATCACTATCACTTTGGGATGTTGTGTCGCTCCTGACACGGATCGGCGGAGTAGAACGAGATCATGCCCTGCTATGCTTCGTCACTCTGGCGTGTGCTTGTGAGTGTCTTCAATAGTCAGCCTATCGTCAAGGAGGTGATAAAGGCGCACGCCCCCTTTTGTGTGTGTGTGTTTCCAGCTATCTCATACGCCAGACTTGCTTGCACTGTGTTGCCCTGCTCCGCCTTTTGACAAAATGGTCTTCCTTCTCCAATTCCCAGCATAATTGTGCCTCCCACCCCATCCTCCACTCTCTTTTGACCTATTCTTCACCTCCCCCCACCCTCCCCAAAGTCAGTTAGTCCTCGCGCTGCACTTTCGTGTTATTCTGGTACTCCCTGGCGTCTCTCCGATTTGCACGCTCTCTAACCATTCTCCTATTGTGCCAAGTTGAGTGTTGATAAAAGGGCAGAGGCAAAGCAGCTCGGCCTTCTCCCTCCTCGAAAAAAAGAAAAAAAGGAGGCCGCCGCCCGCCGCCGCCCCTTTTTTGTCCCTCGTTCAGAGTCAGTCATTCTCTCGCTCGCATCGTTCGTACTTTCGCCCTCCTTCTTCCCCTCTTGATCCCCTATTTTGACTGTTGTCGCATCTTCGCCCTGTCTCGTGCTGCGCGTACCAGTTGGTCGCCCTCTCCCCACCCGAGTGCAACCTTCACGAACTGTTCCCCTTGCAGATCTGCAGCCTTCAATGGACACGCTAGACCTCGCCTCCACACTCCTCTCTCTACCTGCGGGCTCGCTGGAGAAGCTCCAGGCTTCCTTGGCAGCGGCGCACTGCTCAGCCTCTCCTTCGCCCATCGCTCCGCTGTCTCCAGTGCCCCCCACCATCGCCTCGTCCCTGGCCGCCTTTGCGCCCTCGACGTCGCCTTGCCTCCTCAGCAGCAGCGCCCCCATGTCCCCTCTCGCCCCTTCCACCACCATCTCCATGATCTCCTCCGCCTCGTCGACAAGTCCTTCAAATAGCATGGAGGGAGGATCGGGCACTCCGCCTAAGGTTTGTTCTAAAAACATTTTGGTGATTTAAAAAGTCTGGCTTAGAAAAAGTCATTTGTCATTCGTAGTGTTGCAAAATCGCTTAGAATAAAGCCCTCCATCCTGGAGGTGAGATGACTCAGACAGTTCCGATCAGTACAAACCTGTACTAGGGACGCGCGCGAGCATTCTTTGGGAGAGGTTGCCTTTTCGTCATCATTCGGAAGAGAGAAGCTATTGGGGCGCCTACAGGATCGCGTTAAGCTACCTCCCCTCCTCCCCGCAACTGTCCGAGCTAAAGAAACACTGACAAACATGTAGTGGAAACCTGCTGGGATCCATCCATCACAATCCTTCTTGTATGTGTGTGCATAATATACAGGTAGCGGGCAGGGAGCGGAGATAGCTCAGTGGCATAGAGATCGGCCCGCGAGTAAAGAGGTCCCGGGTTCGAACCCCGCCGCGTGTTGTTATGGTGGTGGTGCCGAAGCGATGAGTAACCGCCGCCCATGTTTTCACAAGGGTGAGAGAAGAGGGTGGAAACACTTCCCTCTCTCTCTCCCGTATGTGTGTGCCCTGCCGATCGGTCTGCTATTCCAAAACATGATGGGCGAACGTGTTATTACCCGTGAGTGAAGGATTTAGTTGCCAGCCCCCCAAATACCCACACCACATGTTTTGGACGGGGGAGGGATGAACGGGCGGAGAGGAGAAAAATATCGCATAGACTCCCTGCAAAAAGACACACCATCATCACGCCCAAATTATGTGGTTCGCTCGCCGACCCTAATTCGAGCGGCGATGTTTTGCGAGCTACTTGCAAGGCGTGTTTTGAACGGCGGTTTCGGGGTCCTGGGCGGATCAGCTACCGTAACCCTATAATTCCAGCTCGACACCGCCGGCATGGAGCGCCCTTCTCTCTCGTACAAGGACCTCATCATCGAAGCCATCGAGTCGGCACCGGAGAAGAGGCTGAAGCTCAACGAGATCTATCAGGTTCGTGAAGTGTTATGGCGTCGTTAGTCACACTCTCTGCCATTCGCCATTCCTGGGGTCGATAGTAAATCTCTGCTGATGAATCATGCTTGTTTGTGTCTGTAAGCACTCGCCAAAATCGCGCCTTGCAAGACGCGTTGCTCCACTTTTTGATATCATCACCATGTGTGGGAGTGTCTCTTCATGACACATTCGTAGAGAGATCGCATTGCAAAATAGCGTTTCATCTCGCATAGGGGGGCTAACCCAGTTTGACATTATCCAATGACCTCGGCGTATATTGAGTGGAAGTGCAGAGTCGCGTCCAGTGTACTAACTGGTACAGATGGTGGCGATAACGTGGTGGGAATTGAAAAGGGAAACACCCTCTAGAGACCGTAAACCGAAGGGGAATTCGTTCTTGTTTCTCAAGTAGTTCTCTACAACTTCCTGCTGATACACGCTGCAAATGGCGGTGTTGTTCCGGTGCAGTCACGAACTGCTTAGGAATGCTCGAGCGCGCGCGCTAGAAACTGCCTAGGGAGTGATTGCTTTGCGATAGCGAAGCGACGAAGTATCTTGATAACCCTCATGATACTCATCGAGTGTGTCCATAGTGTGGGGGGCTCTTACAAGAATTGTCTGATACCGTCAGGGTGATCGGCAGCTTTCGCGGAATGCCCTGCATCATGTTATGGCCCTGTGATGATAACTCCCTCTTTGTGTCTGCGAGTCTGTTCTGCTGATCTGCTGCATTGTTTCCATTGACGGCCTTGTAGCTGGCTGGCTGGCGCCTTATCATAGTGCGAATCCCTTCACAATACGCGTCACAACGGCGCCACCCCCGATGGTATTTCTTCTGCCAAGAGACAGCTTGTCATCCCTCCGGTTCGAAGTCTACCCCTCCGAATCGAACCATGTTGGGCAACACATCCCCATCATGTTCTGGACGGGGACTAGAACCAGGGGAGCAATACAATAGCATCAAGCTGGTGCACCAGCTTGATTCTAGTTTGATGCGGACGGGGTCCCGTTCATTCCCTTTCCCTAGCCGGAGGTTGAAGGGTTCGATCAACCGAATGTCCCCCCACCCCTCTAGACGTCAGTCAATGCTTCCGCGTTTCCGCGTTGTCGACAGCAGAGAGGGTCCATCTTGTAGGGCCTCTTCTCTCTCTGCACCTCTTTGCTCTCTTGCGTCCGGGTAGACTCTCATTAATCGAGAAGGGGGCCATAGCCCGAAAAAGACCAACGAGAAACACACGGAAACACTTGCGAATTCCGGAGAAAACATGCTGACTGGCCTCCTGACGAGGATTTAGTGAGCAAGAGGGGGAAGAGGAAACTCTCGCGTGCTTAGAACTCTCTGGAGAGGCGACACGCAAAGCGCATTGACAGATTACGGTAGTCGTCCGGAAACAGGAACTTCGGGCGAAAATAGTTTACAGTAGTCTCATTGCAGGTCATCCGCATGCTGCACCCGTACTACAGGATGCGACCCGATCAGTGGGGATGGCAGAACTCCATCAGGTAAACGATCGAGGATCAAGGATCAAGGACTATCCAAAAACTTCAGGCACAACCTCTCGCTGCACGACTGCTTCGTCAAGCTGCCCCTCAAGCAGACCAATGCCAGCGGCGTAGTCGGTCAGTCGGGTACGCAAGAGGGCGTGGGGTTACGATAGTCATGATTTGGAGGGCGGTAGACATGCGAGCTTTGAATCGCGGTCATTAGATCCTATGGTAGCTGATTAGCGCTCTTCTTACTGTAGCTCAATGCGATAGCTTCGCGTGCGTGATACGGTAGCTATTACTGGAGAGATTTGTGCTGCTTTGAGCTCCTGATGTTGATATCTCTCTTTCTTCCGTTTCCTCGTTCAGACATGCGTGGTTGCGGAAACAGAAGATGCCCCGTTTGCTCTCCTCGGATTTCCGCCGTGTGCTCTCTGGCTGAGTTCTCAGCTTTCTCTCGCTGTTTCTTGCTGCCTGTTCCGACGTCAGCAATCAACACGATCTCCAGAGAGAGAGCAAAGGCGGAGAAACTTCCGCTCTCTGCACAACGGGAGCCTAATAAAGTCAGCCGTCCGTCAAAGGCCCTAAACTCCTCCACATCCTTGCCGTCCTTTGAGCCCTTCGCCCACCCGCCTTGTTCCTCTAGAGACCGGGACAGGCATGAGAGCACCGACCACGTCCATTCACATCCCGCCTACTCTATAGAAACCTGGCCGGAGGGGGCCTTCGAAATTCGATTCCCGTCTGCTTCTTTCGAACTTCCTGCCGCGGAAAAATTTTTCGAGGAAGAGGGGGACCCTTCTGCGGGCGCGGGAGGACAATTTGGAGAGAAGAGAGAAACATTCTCCAAAATCTTCGGCCTCCGTGTTTTGCGAGGATGGGACGTTTCCGCCTTCTCTGTTGAGTCCCCGAGAATGGGGAATGTTTCTCTGGACGGGGGAACGTCCCTTGGGGGCTCGCTCCATAGGCCCTCTCTCTTTCCCGAACGAGTATGTAGTGGTGCCCGGAATGGGCCAAGAGAGAGGAAGAGGAAACGGGGGGCCAGTCCATTGCTGCTGCAGCAAAACATGTTGTTGAAACAGGGGGACCAGAATGGACAAGTAGAAGGGGGATTACGGTAGTTCCAGCCAGATCATAGGAAGATAACTCGAGATTTACGATATCCTCCTTGCAGGCCATTACTGGACCGTTGTCCCGGAGTTGTCGGACAAGCAGACGCTGAGGAGGCGCAATCGCAATGCAACGAGCAGAAGCAAGCCGAGACCCGCCGCTGCTGCCACCAGCCGATCGGACGATTCGCCCAGCGGAAGCCCCCACTCCAGCTCCAGTGCCAGCCCGAGCAATGATGTACGCATTATTATTAGTAGCTAGTATCGATTATCTGGACTGATCGCAAACCGAACCTTTCCAGTTCTCGCTGCCGAAGCCGATCGCCTCGTACGGAAGCATCCTTGGTCTGGCGCCATTGGAACCGGCACTCCCTGCACCCCCCCCAGTCCTGCCGAGCTCCTTTGCTGCCGAGTTGATAAACCACCAACTGCAGCAGCTCATCACCCAGATGCTATACAGCCAAGGTAACGATTGAGGTCTTCCGAGTATCGATTGATAATTAGGCATTTAATATTGATTAGTCTGGGGTACGTTCTGGATTTGCCTGGATCCCATTCGAGACCTGGCAGTGTTTCCTATTGTGTGTGCTGACACGAACGAGGTCACACGTCACGTCACATCAGACCCTCTTATGCAATGCGAGACTATCGCCTCAGATTACACGACAGTGGAATGGCAGGCAAAACATGACTCTGCAACGGGGCGATAACCGCTCTTTTCCGGTGTAGGGGTCACGGAGTCTTATCAATTGATGACGCGCCACATTTTTCCCGCCCTGCCAAAGCACGAGAAGCGTCTGCCCGAGAAAACACGGCATGTTATGGTCACGATCATCGTTGTGTGCCGAACTGTAGGCATTCGTCATAAAAGCGTTGTTTTTCGCCGTCCCAATGGATGATCTGGTTCACAAGGGGGAAGGGATCGGGGGGCTTCGATCTTCCAATTTCCCCCGAAAGAGAAACGATATTCAGTAGATGGCACGTAGCGATGCTTTGATAAACCGAGATTATCCGAATTATGGCTCCTAAACGCCCCGCGGCCCGAATAGTCATCAAAATGAGATTGCTGAGAGGAGGGGCGGCCTACGCATCCTAATTTCCGCCCAGAGCGATGATTCAGGCGCATTGAAACCCCGCTGAATGTATGAACAATGATCAGGGACCGTCTAGGAGCTTCGGGATTTTTTAAAGAATTATTTTAGATTTATTTTAATACAATATTAATGAACTGTACCTGTACAAAAATGAATTGATAAACATAAATACATTAATTAAACAAATTAATTGCAGTCCAAGGCCTGCTGGCGCAGCACCAAAACTCGGCGCTAGCAGAGATTGCGGCGGCGGCCGCCTCGACAGGCAACCCTGCCCTCCTCGAGCCCCTCCTCGCCCTCTCCAAACTTGCGGGATCCTCGCCCGTTACTCCACCCCAAACGGCATCTCCCGCCACTGCCACCACACAGTTCCTGCTATGATCTAGACGATCGATTAGTAGGTAACTCCAAGTCCCCCCAGTTTCATAACCCCGTAAGATATTTATGTGATCTCGCCAGTCCTCGATTCGCTATGAGACGATTGTGTTTTGATTATCTTGTTTCCAAACCCCCCACTCTCTGGTTCTATGCATCAATTCCTCCCACACCCCGTTTCATATTATTTTCTCTATGTACCACTTCACCACCCGTAACCTATTTTATTGATCCTAGGTAACCGAATGCGTTGATTGCTATTATTCGTTTGTAGGAGTAGTCACGATTCTTGGCAAAGATTGAATTATCCGTTGAGCTCGCTCCGTTTTGATAGGTGCAGTGTGCTAGTGTCGAAACTAGCTCTTCTTATACTACTTCCAGGTCGTTCCGCCTTTTTAATTTAAGTTCAATATGCAACAATTCTCATCAAATGATTGTGCTCGTTCTAGACACCCTCCACTCGCCAGGCAATTTGATTCTATTTTCTTGACTTTGTGTACGTTGATACGCCTCCCGTTCGAAGTACCGCCACTTTTAGAAACTAGAGTTTGCCACCGTAATCTCCCACTCCCGTGAAGTGCATTCCCTGGTTCAGGGATACGAATTTCGTCCTCGATTACTCCCCACAGCAGATATACACATCATTCTATCTACTCGTCCACTTGTACAATCAGGCTAAGGGTGCGTCTCTCCCTCCGAAGATCCGTAGACTTCCCATATACACTTAGTTCCCATGATGACCTCCAGCCTCCCGGTAGAACCACACACATATACTGTAGTGACACTCTACGATTACCCCCCAACCCATACTACCGATTCTAGATAGACAATATCGTCCCTCAATCCGGTTGTGTGTGCATTATTAGACGTGCCCTCCGAGACTCACCCTCTCTACGGTTCGCCCC
>JACMIG010004110.1:0-10847 GCA_014805385.1 Levipalatum texanum
TATGAATTCATGTGCGGAAATTGTTGAGAGGTACACTCAAAATAAAAATATTGTTTTTGCCCCTCTTGACATGACATCCCTGGGCTATTATACGTCAAAAGAGCTCCAAAATGAACATTTTCCGGGTTTTCTCTACCTCGCGCAATGCGTACGCCTCCAATTTCTTAACGGCTAGTATCAGCATAAAACATGTGTTCAGTGTGCAAAAATTCCCAGGTGAGTCTTTCTTTATTTTCGAGAAATATGTCATTCAATATTTTTCCTTTGAAATTCTCTCTAACTCCTACCTTAACCCGACGCCAAACGGCATAATGCGCGATAGTACAAGGGCATTATCGGATATCTTCCACTTTTTGAATTTCCCAATTTGGACATGTGGCTGCTGAGTTACAGGCAAAAATGTCGATCGTGCACTTCGTGGTAGCTCTAAACTACCCCCACTTTGGCTGAGTGCAGTTCAGGTACCCCCAGGGGGTGAGGGCCGACCTATGGTGCATTCAACTTCTCAACACCTAAGGTCCCTACAACCAACATATGAACCGGGCTGGACAAGGTTTGTGTCATTGTTCGCTGCGCTGGTCGATCCTTACGCGAACGGACTCATAGGAGTGTACTGTCCGGAACGCGCATTCCGCCACAAATTCTCAGCAACTAACTCGGTCCGACGTGGGCGGCGATGCAGGCGTCAACCACCTCCGACGCATACCTGCCCTCCAGAGATCGGCAGAAGCGTATCTTGCCCTCGATCAGCGGGTCAATGGCGTTGCAAGGCTGGAATGGTCGAGGCTCCCGATTCTCTTCATTTTATTCTCCTTCATCTCGCCCAATAGATCTGGAGATCAATAAATCTCACCTTCAAATCGAAGTAACAACTATTGTGGTGGTGCACAAGCTGTTCCTTTCGTGTTCCGTTTGTTTTTTATCTCCACTTTTCTCTCGTTTCTCCAACCTTTCTGGCGGTTTTTTTTAGAGAAACAAGAGAGAATGCACTAAAACAGCTTGTGCACCACTACAATAGAAAAACCCGCTGGTTTATCGATACCTGCAGAATGAAGATGGCATACAGTATCGGTCAAAAGTATCGGTCCACTTGTTTGCCTCTTCATATCTCTGCGAAGAATGGTGCAATTTCGATGCGAGAAAAGCATTTTGTTGATGAAGTGAATCTTTTGAAGAATCTGAAATTCGTTTTTCCAATTGTTGCATTTTGGGGGGTCAGATTTGCGTCGCGCCACGACGTGATTTTTCCCATTTTAAAATTTCACCGTGTCGTCACATAGGTTGAGATCTCAGTGCTCAAAAATATGGTAAAGTAAGGTCGCATATAGGCACATCTCTGACTATTTTTTCCGATTTTTAGAAAAATCACAGAGAGCAGGAAAATTCCCGAAACATTGGGTCGATTTGTCGATTCTTTATCACAACATGCACACGTTTACACGTAGGAACCGTTTCAAAGTGGTTTTATACGTTTTAAAGCATGGAGAAAAAGATGTGATATGTCTTGGGGGTGTACCTTGAAATACGCAAATAATCGATATCTACCGTAATCCCGATTTTGCGCCCCTGTAGCTCCCAGGAAGTTAGAGGTGGAAATTTCTAATCACAAAATTCGGAATCAGGGACCTCGAATTAGCCACCGTATACGTTTTCAGAATTTTTCAAACACTCTCCTTTGCGTAGGACGTTGATTTCTGGCACTGAATTCATAGAAAAAGGTGAGAAAATTGGTATTTTCGGACATTTTAATGAATTATGGCATGTGCTAGCGTTGGAAATCAACGTCCTACGCAAAGGAGCGTGTTTGAAAAAATCTGAAAACGTGTACGGAGGCTAATTCAAGGTCCCTGAATCCGAATTTTGTGGTTAGAAATTTCCACCTCTAATTCCCTGGGAGCTACAGGGGCGCAAAATCGGGATTACGGTAGATATCGATTATTTGCGTATTTCAAGGTACACCACCAAGACATATCACATCTTTTTCTCCATGCTTTAAAACGTATAAAACCACTTTGAAACGGTTCCTACGTCTAAACGTGTGCTTGTTGTGATAAAAAATCGACAAATCGACCCAATGTTTCGGGAATTTTCCTGCTCTCTGTGATTTTTCTAAAAATCGGAAAAAAATAGTCAGAGATGTGCCTATATGCGACTTTAAATTACCATATTTTTGAGCACTGAGATCTCAACCTATGTGACGACACGGTGAAATTTTAAAATGGGAAAAATCACGTCTTGGAGCGACGCAAATCTGACCCCCCAAAATGCAACAATTGGAAAAACGAATTTCAGATTCTTCAAAAGATTCACTTCATCAACAAAATGCTTTTTCTCGCATCGAAATTACACCATTCTTCGCAGAGATATGAAGAGGCAAACAAGTGGACCGATACTTTTGACCGATACTGTATATCAAGATGAGCTGGATGTACATAGCCGTGAGCAAGCGAGGAGGCTCTGCGAGGAAAGGAAGGCGTAGGAAAGAGCGACTCTTCTCACAATTCTCCATGGAGAATTGAGAGACGTGTCACGGTCTCTTGGCAGCTATGAAATGCACAACGCATCGATCTGTCACACTGGCACACCCACGAAAGGTCCTGGATCGAAATGCGAGTATTCGTATTCCTCATTCTTATGCCAGCATTGTTCATCGGTTCGAGAATATTCTGGCCTTTTTTTGTATTATCTCTTCCAGCAGCGTTGTTTTATTAATATGTGATCATATGGCATGTTTGCAACAAAAATTTATTCAAACATGTAATCCCCAAGCCGAAGTACTGTCGAAAAAGGCAAATTGTCTTCAGAACTGGAAAAATATGCGCTAATTTTTCTCATGAAAAATATCCAAAATCAAAGTGTACAGAAAAAAATAGAAAGTTGCGATCTGTCTTGGGGGGCGATACTAAGCGATTCTGGTCTGACTTCAGGACTGATCTAGAGGTTCATGGGGATAGGCTTGTTGCCTTCCCAGTTGACTCCTCCGAAGATGTAGAAGAAGATGGTGGATAGCTCCTGCGCCAGTCGGCCACCCGCCACCATCACGATGACCTGAAGGGGATGAAGGAGATGAGGAAATGGAAGGTGGAGGTGAGGTGACGAGGGATAGAGTTAAAAGAAGTGAGAATGGCTTGAGGAGGAAGGGGACAGGACCTGTCACTGGAGACAGGAGGGGACGGAGGAAACGTAAGACGTTATGGGAGGAGAATGAGAAAAGAGGAGGTGGTGGAAGCAGGAGAGCATAGATAGATCGGTGTTACCTGGATTGGAAAGAGTGCGGCTGTAGCCAGATATCCCGATATTCCACCAATGGACACTGGCGACAGGAACAGGGAAGCGCGAGTCAATTGGATCATCTGCAAGGGAATTTTTTAAGCAGGGGGGAACTCGTGCTCCCATTCTATTAACAGTGTACGGGCAGTCGAAAAAGTAAAAGGTGCTTCAGACGTCCTAAGAACAATTCTACAGTGATCTTATCTTCAATTTTTGTGAAGTAAGTGCTGCTCACATTCAGGAACAAGCCTTTGTTGCCTGCGATGCACAGGGCCATAGAGAGGATGCAGATCATCATCATAGCGAGCACAACGTAGAACACGGAACTCAAGTTGCCGCGGGGAACGAAGCTGACCTGAGAAGGAGTCTAATTCTGCTTTCCTCTTCCATCTTCAATTTCCTATTACTCCACGCAATCATTTCGTAATCATTCTTTATTTTCTGCTACTCCCCTGGGTTCATTCTCCCTCCTTCTCTTTGCCGTATATCTTTTCTTCCTTCTCCCTTACCGCCTGCTGATGCATGTAGGATCCAGGCCCCATTCCGGATCGACTGCCGCCCTGGAAACCCAGCCTCACGGGAACATAACGTTTCCGGTCATCTGAAAGAACGGGGAGTGTAGCTCTGTGGTATTGTTGAGAACCCCAAGCGTTCTAATTCCCACGCCCGGATAAGACTAATGACGGACTGTGCTCGCTTTTGATATACCTCCTCGGGCCCTTTCATGGTCGATTGAATCAGAAGTGTCATGAAACGGGGTTCAATGAGGTAGATCAAAAGCGCGCGCAGTCCGTCATTGGTATTAATCGGGCGTGGGAATTAGAACGCCTCGGGTAATCAACAATAGAGTTCTCCGGTCTGGATCAGATGGTCCCCGGATTCGAATCCCGCTTCATCCCAGACTCTTTGCCGTGCTCGTTTGCTAACAACAGAATAAGGCGTATCGTCGTGTCTCTCTCACTTCTCCCTGCTCACCAGACAAGAATCCCTCCAGGGCGATACGGGCAAAGAAGGCGAGCAGAAAGAAAGCAACAGCGATGGATATCGTCAGCGTCTGCATCCACTCAGAGTGGTCGGAGGGAAATTCATCGGCTGCAATGGAGGTATTCTTGCCCTTCAAATTATCTCTTATCGTCCACAGCCAACTCTTTGAACTAACGTCCGGAGAGTTGCGATCCGCTCAAATTCGTTACCCCTGGGAAAAACGAAATCTCAAATTTCAATTTGATTTTATTAGAGGAACGCACGGGACTAAAAAGTAATGTGGTTTCAATCTGGCTCTAATTTATACCCACAGACCAGCCTATGTAAGGGGGGGGGGATTGACAATCATGGCTCACCCTCAATGAAGTCGTCACCGTCCTCATCTGCTGTCCGCGTGTCCACCTCGCTCAACTTGATAGCTGGCTGGAATGGAGACACAAATCTTAACTTTTCCAAAACTATTCCCTGTTCCTGCATAATGGTTCCCTAATCCCATTTCCCCACACCCTAACTCATGAACCCTTTTTTCCCGCCATCTATAATGGAAACAGCAATATCTTACTGGTCTTAGAGAAGTGTATAGAATTTGGGCGGCTAGGAGGATCGAAACAACTGTGAGCAGGGCGTTTCCTGTTCGGTCGGGCATGTCTGTGAGTTAGTAAGAAGAAGGGGCGCGGGGGAGGAAGGGCCAGTAGAAGGATCCTCGAGGAAGAGGGAAGAGAGGAAAGAGAGGTGGGTGCTGAGCGGCCTTCTCCTCCATTCTCCATGGAGAAGCGTCGGTCCGGTCTCCTGGCAGCAACGAAATACACATCTGACTCACTAGGCAGTATACGAATGGAGCTGGATCTAAATGAGAGAATCGCCTGGGAAGTCACTTTACATATTCGTGTGCTGAAGATTGTTTGACATGTCCTTCGAAAAGGTTGCTAAGAACGTTCCGTTGAATAGGTCCTCTGACAAAACACTGCACTCATTTATCGTTATACATAAAATTGCAAATGTGATAAAACATGAGTTTGTAAGCATTGACACATTTTTGATGTGTACATCCTCAGCGCTTCTCCAGAGGTTTATGAATGCAGGCGATCGCGGCGACGTCTCTCCACGCTCCAATAATGATCACGGGCAGTAGGGTCAGGGCAATGCAAGTCAGCAGAACCACCTGAAGGAACAAATTATGATTGAATAGTCTGAGACTGAATGGAAATTGCTTCATGATATGAAAGAAGTGGTGCCGAGAACTAACTCCTTGAAAAAATTAATCTGCGATTTGCGAATGATCGATTTTATATCGTTGTGATTAAATAAAAGCATTCAAGAACAGATCTTTGCCAAAACAGTTTACAAACTAACTAAAACGGCAAAGGGCGGAATTAGCAAGCGGACTTGAAATTTGCTTCTCGGCTCAATGTGCTTATATTGATTACCATATTCTTGTGGCAGGCGAAGTGGAGAACGATCGACAGACCGCCGGTTACATCACGGGTCTTTGCCTCATCCCATGCCTGCATCATCTGCAAAAAAGTATCTGATGCTATCTAATGCTCTGCATGTTTCATATTACTCCTTCTGGACACCATAACAACCACTACTATATTGAACGGATATTCCTTGCAATTAGGTACCCCTTTAGTGTATTTCAACAAAAACTAGAAACGAGTGATGTTTACTGCGCTGAGGATACCTTAAATGCGACTACCGATATAATGATCGGCGTCACGATGGTGAGGATGCGCATGGCTGTCAAGAGTGCTGAGAAGGAGGACAGAGAGAGGAGTAGTTGGGAGGAGGGGAGGTTGGCGAAAGTGTGGATGGGGAGGTGGATTCCGAGACTCTTCTCCATAGTGAATTGGGAGACTCGTTCCGGTCCCTTGGCAGCTATGACATGCACAACGCATCGATCCATCTACCATACTCGGAACATCCGCGAAAGGACCTGTCGAGTCGCGTCATAAATTCGAGCAGTTCTTGGTTTGCATGACATACGCAATATTCAATTGCAACTTGACAATTTCGATGGCCATGGTATTCGAAAGGGATGAAGAACTGCGCTCGAAACCCTCAGGTGATTGATTTCCACAAGTTCAGAAGTGTGGAGCGTAATGGAAGTTCCAAACGCAATGAATATCGCGTTCTTCTTCGACTTTTCTGTCGACAACCATTCCCTGATCCCTGTCAATCAAGCAACAGAATTGCAACCAGCCTTTATTTCCCCGATACCTATCCACAAACCAATAATGCAGCAACTCTATTTACTGTCCCGATAGAACTAAAGATAACAATATAATCGTTCCATCTTGACATTTCGTGGTAAGGAACGGCCTGCAACGAGTTTGTTGTACTCTTCATAAGCGCACCACCCCAAGCGTTCGGTATTGTGCTAATAATTTTAGCGATACGAAGTTACACCCAAAATCCTGCCACTCATGTTTCAATTCCGCTAAATCCCAATTACATGAAGGCAGACTATTCGATTACAATAAGAATGGTAGATTTTCTGTGCATCTGCTAAGAGTCTAGAGGTTCGCTGGGAACTAGAGGTTCATGGGGATGGGCGAGGGGTCTTCCTTGTCGTCGCCGCCGAAGAAGTAGAAGATGACGGAGACGAAGGCCTGCACGAGACGCGCACCCGCCACCAGGGAAATGACCTGAAAGGGAGATGAATAAAGAGGGGACAGGGGAGGAAAGAATGGGTAGAAGAAATGACAGAGGAGAGAGAGGACAGAGAAGACACGTAAGAGGATAAAGGAAAAGACAAGGTGTTGGGGAAGAAGATATGTGGGGAATCTAAGGGTAAAGTGAAGGGCGGAGAAGAAGGTAGAAAGATCGTGGATGCACACCTGGATGGGAATGAGAGCAACCGTAGCCACGATTCCCCATGATCCTTTGATGGGCACAGGCGACAGGGAGAGGGCACCGCGGGTAGTATGGGCTACCTGAAAGGGTGGATAGTACCATCAAGAACGAACAAGATACGAAAGAAACCGCCACAGACTAAAACGGCTGACGATATCGAAATGACGGCAATACAACGGTTAGACATCATCAATGGAACTTTGTCTGCAATATCACGTACATTCATGGCCATTTTTTCGTTGCCGGCGAAGTAGAGGACGGCGGAGAGGATGAAGATCATGATCACCGCGAGAAGGACGTAGAAAGCGGAATGCCCGAATTTGGAGGGAACGTAGACGCTCTAACGAGGAAACTATCTCTACTGTCCCCGGCCAATCCGAACGTGACATATACCATTCGAAAGAGCTTGAAAAACTGTACAGGACAGTATGTTTCATTTTTCCTGAACGGCTTTTTTTGTGTGAGAACAAATAGAAAAATAGCGAAATTTCAGGCCGAGTCTATGGCGCGGCCCAGAAACAGACATTTATCGATTTTTTCCAAGATAAGGGGAACCCGTTCAGGAAAAATGAAAGATACTGTCCTGTACAGTTTTTCAAGCTCTTTCGAATGGTATATGTCACGTTCGGATTGGCCGGGGACAGTAGAGATACTTTCCTCGTAAGAAGGAGTCGCATCTCACCCTCCTATCCCTTTCCATTCTCATGTTCTTTTACCCGACCTCATCACCTCTCCTATTGTCCACTGTCTCTCGTACTCCCCACACTCTTCTATTCTCTCTCCCTCGAGTCTAAACATCATCACGGTATTCTCATCTTGTCTCCCGCTCACATCCTTCTGAATCTTCGCCTTACCGTGCTCCTGATCTTGGTCTCAAAGAGCATCGGCTTCTTGACGGTGTCCTGCAAGGAATTACTACTGCTCTCTCATTCCCATTCCGAAGTGCAGGTAATGGACACGTGCCCAAGATATCTCTCACCTTGACGAGTGTCCTGTTCTTGTTGTATTGCTCGAAGGCCTTTCGCTTCCACCAGATGCTGTCAACCTGGGCAGTCGACCACGGCGCCACTTCATAGTCACGCTTACCTGAGAGGAATGAACATCAATAACCGATGCGATCTATTTAGATCTCCTATTTCGATGTCTTTCAGCGATCGTTCTACAGCACACCCGGGGGATTCACGACACGCGCGACTCTGATGGGTCACATTCTATTGTCAAGTGCCCAAGCAATTCTAAATTATCGATCGGGAGACATAACGTCAGGTTCCTGTATCTCTGCGTTATCAAAGAGTTTGTTGCTCAAATTTGGCAGGCTTCGGTTGGAATCCAGGTCCAACTGGCATGCAGAATTTCAGCTTCGTAGCCCTTTTTGTTCCGGAGATACAGAAGGGGACTATGAGATTAACACAGTGTCGCGGAACGGGAAATTAGAATTGCTTGGGCTCTTGACAATAAACAGTCTGTGGCGGTTCGTCGGCGTGGCTCATTGGTAGTCAGCTGGCTCCAAGCGCGGAAGCTCAGCGGTTCCGTTCCGCCATGTGCCAAGTGTTTTGACACACAGAGTTTTGGAAAAAGTCACAGAGTTTTGGAAAAATTGGTAAGCAAGCAATTGGGCACTTTCCCCATGTCATTCCCCTCCAAATTCACAATCCTCCTGTTCTGCCATTTCTTCTTTCCCCCAATCCGCATTCCTTTCTATCGACTCTGCTTACCAGCGAAGAAGGAGTCGAGGACGGCGGTGACGGCTTGAGCTGCGAGGACGAGAAGAGCGGACGAGACGACGATGCACGCCGTCAGGACGGGCACCCACTCGAAGTGGAGGGACAGGGAAGGGTCGCCTGGAACGAGAGGGTGTGGTTCCTGCTGGATAACGAGGCATTTTATCCTTAATTTGGCCTAGAACAATTCGCTTCAAATCCTGTCAATTCATGCAGTCCTGTTACCGTCTGTATTCGTTCATGAGAAAGCTTTTACTTCGCCCTTTCTTCCTTTCTTCCTTTCTCCTCCTCCTCTTCTCCTCAACTTCTCTTTTCCTTTTCCACTCCTCTCCACCTCGTCCTCCACTCCCGTCTACCATTCAACTAACCCGCTCCGAGTGCGACGTGTGCGACGACGCGTGGCTTGACTTCCTCTCCGACCTGCGTCCCCTGCATCAGAAGGCGGAGGCGCGTCTGGCCCTCCAGCAGCTTGTCCGTCGCGTTGGTGGTCTGAAAGGAGAGGTGATTTCTTTCCCATTTCTCATCCCGTTCTCTTTCGCCTCCTATTCTTCTTATGTCTTCCCTCGTCTCCTCTCCTCTTCGTCCTACTTCACCCTCACTTCTCTTCCCTTATCCTTCAACTTCCTACTACATCACCACTCCACCTTCCCCCCACTCTCTCTCATCAACTTCCATCTAATACCCCCTTTCACCTCTTCCATCAGGGCCTCCACGAGCTCGTCGTTGTGCATCTTGAGGGCATCGACGAAGGAGCGGAACGAGAGGATCGGACCGCGGATCTGCGATATTTTGGTGTTTCGATTGTATCGAAATTCCGCCCTCCCTCATACCTGCAGAATGGCGATTGCAAAGACGATTGGAGGCACGACGAGGAGGATGTACATCATGACTGAAAAGGATATTGAGAGGGGAGGCGATGATGAGGGGAAGAGGAGGGGAGGGGAGGAAGGAAGAGGAGGAGGAAGATCCTCGATGTGGGGCAAAAGGAAGGAGGGGAAGGTGGATTCGGAGTGCCTTTCCCCTACTTCTCCATGGAGAACGGGGAGCAGCGTCCCCGGTCTCTCCGGGCAACTATGGAAGGGCAATGCATCCGTCCTGCGCCTGAGCCACATCCCAGGAAAGGACCAGAAACTGTACGAATTTCGGCTGTGAAGACGTGGCACAAGTCCGTGAATATCTTTATCTCCAAGCGTTGTGAAAGGCGTTAAATGCGTACAAATACATGTCAAGCTATTCAACAACGTGATGCAAGATATAGAATCGGTATAGAATCATTGGCATAAAGAGCATACCCGTTCTCTTGATATCGGTATATGTATAACATCATTAATGAGATATTAACGTTTCCATCTGTTGATTGCTGAAGATGATTCTGAAAATAATCCTGCAAAAAACTGCACACATAAATGACATACCATTCTATCAAATATTTTGTATCGATATGAAGTGAATATTCATATTTCCAGTAGCGGAATGTAGGTCCGCGTTTCTGAAAAATGAAAAGGATCAAAAGCGAAGTGGCTAGCCATTGCGAATCGGTTAAAATGGTAGTGTTTCGCTGAGATAAACGTGTCTCAAGAATAATATGGAGAGAATGTCTTAATTATAAGAAGGATGAGCCGAAAAGGTGCAAGTATCTATTATTTCGGATTGCAGATTACAACAGGCCAGATATAAATTTCCGGGAAGAAAGCATCTGACACATCGAGCACAGAGTCTCGGAGCTGCATGGAATGTGTCCATGGCCCATCGAGGAAGGGGCGTGGCAACAAGACCCACTTGGGGTGGAGCCGATGAAGAAACAGCAGTCTGTCCGTCACGCAGAGTGAGAGGTCGAACAAAAGGGTTCAACTCACAACTCAGTGGACTTATTGTCAGATTGCAGAATAATTCGGAATAAAAGTTATTTATATTTAATAGGGTTGTCGAAACGGATAGTTCAGAGGCAGTCTAGAATTGCGGATATCCGCAATTCTAGACGATATCCGCATCGACTGTCTGGAAATCCGCGGATTT
>JACMIG010004111.1:0-10847 GCA_014805385.1 Levipalatum texanum
GCCCTTTTTTATATTTTTGTTAACATTACAAGATAAAAACGAAAATATGGTCAAAATCGTCTAAAACGCCTGTCTGGAGCTCAATTAGCATGCAGACAGTCGAGTCATCGACTGATTCTCGTCTCACTTTTCTCGGCCATTTCCTCCAGGCCAAACGAAATTCTTGACACCCCTGTGGAACTTCTAAAAGACTTGCGCTCGATAGCAGACAGTTCCGTTTGTAACTTCAGGAGAAAAGGCACCTATGGCTGAAATTTGCATGCTAGTTGGTCCTTGATTCCAACCGAAGTATGCAAAAAATCAGCCGTAGGTTCCTTTTTAGCGCTGAGATATGGGAGGCAGAACTTACGCTAGCGGAACGGGAAATTAGAAGTTCTGTGGTGCGGCACATTACAATCCCGTCCCAATCCCCTCAGGTTGGCGTCTGTCAGATTTCTCTCCGAAGTTTTTATTGATATTTACTTACTGCAACTGATCCTCAATGATCATCAACATAAAGTAGCGAGATTTGTTTTGCTTCGCCTCCTCTTATCGTGAATCATCGAACGTCGATGTAAATGACCACTGCGGTGACCATGCGAACATTCCTTAGTCGATTTCACGATAATTTATTTTTGCATACGGGTATCATGGTCTAGAATGTGCAAAAATAAATTATCGTGAAATCGACTAAGGAATGTTCGCATGGTCATAAAAACGTGTTTGAAGACGTTTTCGAACAATTTCATTTTTGCTCATTTTGGACCATGATACCCGTATCATGGGTTGAAAAAAATCCATGAGGTCCCCCCTTTGGTGAAAATCGGCAGAAATTTTTGTGAAACGTTAGAAAATTTGAACATGTGGGCTGGATGGGGTAGTCAATGAGGAAAATTTTGCACTTTTGTTTTCCATCCGAAAAGGCCCCCCGCCGGATGTAATGTCATTTTAAAGATCGAAATTACTGCAATAAGTGGCGTTTTTACTCCAGTTGTTAGCATGGACAAAACAGTTTGCTGGGGCTCATTTTCTCAGCACTTCCAGTTTCATCCCCAACGTTGCGATTACTTTAATATGAGGTTCCCAGGGCACCTATTCTGCTTGTTATGCCTCCTGGAAGTGGGTGCGTCGTCACGGCGCCATTTTGTCGATTATCGCCCCAATTTTTTACGACAAGGTAAAAATCCGAAGGTAACGCATTTATAGGTAACATGATACGCTCTAAATTTTAAAAATATTTTCAGCTTCTGAGAACGCATATTTCCCGAAATCGACATAAGTTGGGTTCGAATATCGTGATTTTTGACCCCCCAAGGTTGACGATTAGCGTTCACCATATATTTTCTTATACTCTAATGTTGTGCACGGTCATTTCTATAGTGGTCTGTCCGCACCGAGAGAGCAAAAAGGACCCGAAAAAAATACAAACGTGTCAAACGTCGCGGTAAACGGTAACCAGGTACTATAACTGGTTAAAGCGGCAAGTGCTACGGATCAACTTGGGCGGCTGGGACCAGGGCTCCTGAGCCTCCGGTAAGACTGCCTCTTAATCACATCGGCTCTAACCAAAGTATGATAGATGACAAGATAGAAATAGATTTAAAAATGTGCTCTTCGAAAGGCATGCTCCCATTATATCCACATTCTCTAATGATTAGATGTGATAAAACCGCTCGACAGAGAACAGTCGTTCTTATTGTTAGAACTGCGCTAATTTCTCTTGAAGATCTCTGATCAGGCGCCTCTTCAGTATAATCCCTGACTGTTTGATCGCAGAGCGTGCCACACACTCTGGCCTTATTGTCTCTTGTTACCTTATAGTCTCTGCAGCCAATCACAGCAACCTTGCACTCGGTTTGACCTCTGTACCTTCTCTGATCAGGGGAATATCTCCCGCTCATTCTCGATCCTTCCGGAGATCTCTCGAGAAACGCGCGCATTCGAGTATTTATCTGTCAGGTTTCTGCTCTGTGAAAAACTTTATATCCTTCTTATAAAGGCTATTGAGGATATAAAATCAATGCAAGATACTCATAAAAGTTAAATATCCCAAGAGCTAGACTCCTATGACCCTATTCTCAGATCGTACCATTTACTTTGTTCATAAAATTTTCCGCGTGACTCGCTTCTTCACTGTTCCGCAGCAATGCGCGATGTAAAACTAAAGCGACGGGGCCGCCGGCCCCGCCCTCTCATTTCCCTTCGTTCCATTGCGTCTTTCAATCGTCGATTTCATTACAGTTTCTGTCGTTGACCATCCGCTAAACTCTTCTCTCGTTCATCTAGAGATCCAATAAGATTGCAACCGATGAAAGCTCATACTTTAAAGTTCATGTCCAAGAATGAAAAACTGTTGAGCAGCTCAGGAAGAGGAAATGCTTGTGCGGAACCGGGTCGTCCTGGATTCATCCGTAGGTGATTGCGTCCAAGATTGTGATCTCTTGAAGAGGAACACAACTTTTCCTCCTGATTTTTATCCCGCTAATCAGGCTAAACCGATCATTTCTGTTTGCACATCTCCCGGCTCAGTTCAATATTTGAACGTTCTGTGCCCCTTGTCACTTTCCGCTCTCGCCTCCTCGATTGGTCGTTCATCGTTCAGCGATATCTTACACTCTCACGCCACATTTCACGATTTCCGCCTTCTCTGCAGCGGTTCGGACGAGGTTCTCGTTGACATAAATAGAAGAAGAAGAAGGAGAATGGGACGGCCATAGAGAAAGTGACCGCTCGCTTCCATTACCCGTTAGAAATTATCAGCTCTTCTCTTGGTAGCCCCTGCGCGAACTACCTCGAGTATCGGGTATCTATTTGGACCGTTCACGCTTCTTCCATCGATGGAGCTGTTCTTGATTCCATATGTATCTTGGAGTAGCCCTGAACATAATGTTTGGGACACTGGATAGCTCGCCGAGATTCTCATGGTTTCCTTCTCAGCCGTTGTACAACTTGCTTAGAGAAGATAACGGTTCCATCGACGAGATAAACATATTATCATAGTGCTTGCTTCCGGAATCTTCTTCGCATAGATTATACGATAACCATCCCGAATCATCCTTGCTCGTGCCGAACTGAGACGTCATCGAAATAATATAACTTGTTAATAATTTCAGCAAATGCTCCCGCGCTCCTCCTCATCCGATTCACTGGACGAGGATGACAACAACAAAAAGGTATTTCATGACGACGCAAGGTGTAAATCTGACAGTCTGGTCAATAGCGCCTGTCTGGCAGGTGTGGAAATTGATTTTTCGACTAATATTCTATATTAATGCTCGAAACTACAGTATGCTATGATAAACATGATTGCTCAAAGCTACGGTAACCTGCAGGCAATCTTCTCCCTCTCCGTGGACTCGACGTGCAGTGTCCTGTCGTCGATGCGCCACGATCCTCAACCTGTCGAGATGCCGAGGATCTCGGAGAAGGCCCTGCCGCCGATTAAAGTTTGTTTTCGAGATATTTCAAGATCGTTTAAACTAACGGGAAGTTGATTTTCTTCCAAAACGAGTCTGATTGTAAATTTTTCTCTGACGTCAAAGAAACGTTCTGAAAGTAAGATTGAATATCTATTGGAGTTATCGATATCGTGCTTGAAAATAAACCTTTCCAGACAGCCTCTTTCTCCACCCTTCCTGCCAAGTATTCTGAAAGCAAAACTCAGGGACGCGATGGACTCGTTCTGCAAGTTCGGTTAGTTTTGCCCCATTTTTCTTTCATTATCATGTTTTGGGTACCGTATTACACTTCTGGTTTGCCCAACGCTGAGCGAAATACCGTATCTTCAGGTACCCGGTAGTGATTCTCTCGGTCCTCGCCCTCTCGTCACTGATGGCCAACGTGGTCTGCTTCAACTTTGTCGTTCTGTGCATGCCGAGCACGAATGAACCGGACAATGCAAATCATGTAAGTCCGCTATAACTATAAAAAACCAGACCCTAAAAGGTTTTAGATGGTTTATTACGATTTTATGGTTATCTTAGCTGCTTTGAAAAACGCTCCTTTTGGCCTATCAGAATGCAGTTTTGGGTTCCATCATGGTTGCTGCACTAGATCGGCGCAGAAAGCGCACCACAAAGCGCATACACGTTCGTTCCGGTCAACATTTGGCGAATGAGCAGCTTGAATGAATGATGGAGAATCATTACCGACTATAGTCTAGCTATTTAAAGCCAACCACGATACCGTACTCTTAAGCTGAAAGCAGAACTTGCAATGCCCCTTTCTTCCAGACTTACATCGGATACCCGAAGCAGGAAAAGACGATCATTTTCTCGGCCGTGGCCATTGGAGCCCTGCTGGCTGTCGTGCCCGTCTCGCACCTGACGCACTCCTGGGGAACACGCAATGTGAGTCAAGGAGTGACGCGGACGAACTTGTCGATATTTCATATATTCTCGAAAACCCCAATGCTTCTTATTCCCTTTCCCGAAAATAACAAACGACCCATTGTTAGGCACATGTACATTATTGACGTTATATAAGTGCCGACTCAGTTGACACAGAATATGTTAATTTACTATTTTTTCTGACGCATAAAAACTACAGGTCTTCTTCACTGCCGGCATGCTGTCAACGATCGCGACTGCCTTTATTCCCATTGCATCGAGGCAGTCCCTGTACCTCTTCGTCGCCCTGAGATTCATCCAGGTTAGAGATGAATATATGTACTATTCCGGTCTGCTAAAGAGAAGGGATGATTACTGTATGTTTGAGAAATGGTATTCCATGCCCACATTTTCACCATTTTTCCTTCGATTTCGCTCTCTGGACTTCCGGCCTTTGGTGGAATGTCTTTTTGCAAATTACGGGGGATTCCCCCGTGCTGATTGGCCACTGAAACTGATTAAACGAATCAACTTCTATGTCTTCTCTGCGTCTCTCGGGATCATGTATCTCTTCCCTTTTTGAGATGAGAGAACAGAAGTGGAAGACAGTGACTGATTGAATTGTTCGAAGTGGCGTCATGGCTGGCTTGCTCCCGCATCGAAGGGAAAACATCCGATATTGATGTGAAGCTTTCTGATCTCTGAGTGACTTTAGTGAACGATCTCGAGAACGAATCTAAAGATGAAAGGACGTTTTGGACATGAGCACTGACCATGAACATGACTACAGAAATCTTAAACTTACTGTTACTGACACGTACAATTAGCAAACATGGTTATAAAACAATTTCTGATTTACATTTTGGCATTTTCAAATTAGTCTAAAAATGGATGCACTAACAGGTTGAGCATCCCTCTGGACTCTTGGAGTACACGCTGCATGAAGATCACATGCTACCGTACTCTTGTCCATCGCTCTTCGTCTGCAAGTAAGAGTAGGAAAGACATGACTTTCGAAGATATCTGGAACGCCCTTACACTTACACTACATAGTACAGTATGATCCACTCCTGTGGTGACCTTGGTGTTATGATTACTACAGCCAACCTTGAAATCCTTCCCAACTGTGTTTTTACATTGATAGTCGTAATACAATAACTTGTGGGATTCTCGTGAAAACATTTTTCAGTAGATGAGCCAAATTCTTCGCGATCCTGTTTGACCGTTTTGCTAGATTTATGCGCCGCAAAAAGAAATTGGTGAATGATTTATGTCCATGATTTCGCCTCCCTTGACCTGGATTCCCAGTCTGACAGTAGCCAAGGAGGTGGTAAGACGAAGTTCCTTCCACCATCACGTGCTTCGCCAAATGAGCTGATGGTAGCTGGGGGGAATGGAACCGCGGAGGCGTTACGCTAATGAGCAGTCCGTCTGTTGTCTCTTATTTCCACATTATCTCTAGTCCCCTAGAGATCAGAGAGGGTTAGACGACGAGACAAAAACAGGGGAGAGAGACAGTGGAACGAGCACAGGCGCCGCTTACGTAGCGTATCACTGATCTCTTTGTAATCACCCTCTACTCTTTGGGGGACCACCGAAATAATAAATTCAAATTCAAATTACCGCGCCTCTACAGTAATCCACCCTGATCCTTCAGGGAATGGCGATGGCGGCAACGATGCCAACGGTAGGCAGCGTGACATCAGCATGGGCCAGTCTCGGACAGCACGGTGCGGTGAACTTTGATCGCTGGATTATGATCTTTGATCTTTCAGGCCTCTTCATGTCTACGCTAACGACATTCGGGCAGATTTCCGCTATATTTTCCATGCCCGTCGCGGGGATTGTGAGTGATAATTTTTCTTTATTTTATTTTTATTCATTTTCATCCGTAGGGATGGGTACATGTAAGTCTCGGTTAGTCAACGGAAATAAACTATTTGAACTTTTGTAGACCTCTTGAACATTGCCGTCAACACAATAGTGTGACCAGAAATCTTGGGTTTACAATAACAAAACATTTATTATTATAAATCTATCTAATCCTTTTTGATTGCAGTTGTGCATGTCTTCCTTCGGATGGTCGTCCGTCTTCTATCTCCACGCAGTGATTTCCTTCATCATCTTCTGTGCCTGGTTCGCCGTCTACCGCAATCAGCCGGGTGAGTCTTACTGCGTTTACCACGATATTGTTTTCTGCTGTATTTAGCAATAATCTACCATTACTCCGTTTATCTTGCTCAGTACTCCATTTAGCCAAGCACCCGCTGATCTCACAAGCTGAACTGAAAACCATCCACAAGGGAAAGTCCGTAGCCGATCTGCAAAAGTACGGAGCGGACGGGAAGAGGAAGGGGGTACGATATTCCGTCTATTGCCCAAACCTACCGTACGCCAGGTGCCCTACAAGCTCATCCTGACGACTCCCGCTGTGTGGGCAGTGTGGCTCGGGGCACTGGGAGATCTCGTCGCAGTCCAGGTCAGTCTGAGATTGTCATCTTGGTGTACCTACCGTAACCCAGCTCGTCCACATCTTCTCGCCGCAATACATTCGCGAAGTGCTCGGGTATTCCGTTGAAAAGACGGGCTGGACCGCCGCCCTCCCCGTCCTTTTCCAGTTTTTCATCAAGGTTCGTGGTGTGCACGAGCGGTGCGCCGAGTGTGTCTAGGAGAGGACGACGAATGCTAAACTGCAGATGCTAGCAGGACACTCTTCGGATCGCATAGTGGGCGTATCGGAGACGGTGAAGCTCCGCATCTACAACTCCCTCGCCCTCGGAGGTGCCGCCCTCTTCATGATCGGCCTGGCATTCGTTCCCAAGGGTCAGTTTGTGATCGGATTTATGATGTAGGTACCGTAAAAAGACTTAGTTCAGTCTGCGATTCGATCAATGGTGTCGTAATCCCATTATTTCCAGGATATCCCACATGGGGCATCGTCCTCATGACCATGTCCAACGCCATGTTCGGCTTCAACGGCGGCGGATTCAACAAGGTACCATATTCATTTCTACCGCATCGCAAATTGCAAGTGTTCAAAGTTACCGTAATCTGCAGTGCGCGACGCTCGTCTCCCGCCAATTCTCGCACTTTGTCATGGCCAACATCCAAGTCATCCTCTGCCTCTCCATGCTTATCTCTCCGATTCTGGTCAGTTTGCGATTTTAATCAGTCTGCGATCGGCATCTGCGTATGCCTACCGTAACCCCTCGTGTTCAGGTCAACTCGATGCTGTCGTCTCCCGCCAAGATCACGGAGTGGAGGACGATCTTCCTGTCGCACGCGGGACTTCTCCTCGTCACGAATGCCATATTCTGTCTTCTTGCCACGGCGCATCCCGTGAGTTTATTGTCGAGAACCAAATATCGCTAGGAATTTCCACGTTCAAAAATATACCCGGTTTTTTCAAGAGATAATTTAGATATGCTCTGCAAGCGGAAATTAGTGAACATTTTTCGGCTGTAAAAATTGAAAGCTATTTTATATTTTTTGTAAGCTACATTTTTTAAAATTTTAATTTGGCGAGAACTTAAAAGCTCTCGCCACATAGCTGGGTTATGATAGCACCAAGCCAATGATCGCATTTTTACAGGCGCTGTGGACGGAGCCGGACGGCCCCACGAAGGCCAATCAGAGGAACCAATCTGTGCTATCGCTGAGGGAACAGGCGAAGGAAGTCGAGAGGAGGGAGAAGGAGGCGGGAAAAGTATAGGCATTTGAATTTTACCATTATTTTTGCGAAATTTTCAAGCATTTCTAAGAGTATTTCCTACTCTCGAATAGCTCACTGCAATTCATATTATACGTGTCCGGTTTATATGCTATGATTTTTTTCCCTCCCAGACTGAATGATGCTGCATTTATTATCTAATCGGAATGACCGCTCATTTGCCCTATAAATTACACGCAGTATTGAAGTAAATACATAGGTCAACGCCCTTTGGGCCGTCGAAAGGTCAATGGGAGAGGTTTATTCCGTATAGTTACATAATTTCGCCGACAATATCTAGAGCCGGCGTTCCATCCTCCCCAGTCTTACAATCGCTGTCAGCTCATCGCGAAATCCAACGTGCAATCCGCTTTTTTTGGCTTATTTCCAAACGAAGAATCCTGACGTATCGTCAAAGAACGGAATTATCTATCCAATCCTTGTATTATCCGATTTTCGGGGCAGCTGATTTATGGTTTTTATCTAGAATAGTAGCGTTGTCTTTCTCCCTAAATATCGCTGTGTAAATTCTGCGGGTTTGCTCCCTCTCCATATCAATAATTATTGTACATATTCACAAATTGCATGTTTCTTTTGTGAAGAACACATCCAGATGAATAAAGAATCAATTATCATATTACTTCCGCTACAAATAAAGATAAAAGGTGAATCCCCAAAAAAGATAAAAAAGTTAATGGCGAGCATATATGCTGTATAATTAATTCCACCGACTGTACATCGTTCTCATTCTCTTACTAGTTGTAAGAACAATAAAACAATTAAAGAAAAAAATAATAAAACAAGAAGTTCTCCCCAGTTGTAGTTTGCGATGCATGTTCTGCATTGCAGCGTGCCTTCTCGCTTGATTCATTCCCTCTCCTTTTTCTGGCGACTCGCATACAATTTAGAGTAGTGGCCTTCGTTCTTTTCGCTTTTCTGTTTCCTGGCCTTTTTGCAGAGAATGAGTCGCTTTACGAAGCATCCGAATGAAATTTAATTTCGTGCCTTAGTTCAGACAATCAGATTCCTTATCTACAAAGAGAGCTGGTCTGCTAACGGGCACAAGTATTTTACAAGTTCTCTGGCGCCGCACAATCCCACAAGGTAAAAAAGTTGCACGTTCCGTGGAGCACAATTACTATGTCTTGGGGCATGGTGAGATAAGTATATAATTTTGTCCTTGTCCGACCAGTTGTAGGAGGCCGTTTTCCGCGAATCTGACGTGCAGTTCTCTTGAGATTGAGTCGACGTGACTATTCTGGAGGCCGAGGGAGAAGAAAGAAGGCCATTGACTCACTCTTTCTCCCTTGGCATTCGCGATAATCTTGCTCGCACTTTCGGCTGCAAAACAAACTGCACTGCTGGAATGGACTCTGTTCACTCTCGTTTTCCCGGTATAAGTATGATGACATGACTGGATAATAATTTTCCTTTTATTTCAATACTCTGCAATCTATGTTTTTCATCGCTTGAATCCTTTTGACATAATCACTTAATCAGCTAGACAGGGTAGGCCGGGGGTTGTTCGGTTATAGGATCCGGAGCGTCGTGAGCTGATTCCATTCTTGCCTGTTTTTGCTTTGCCCCTTGGGATGAGCTATCCATTCGTGGTATAACATTGCACCACTCGTGATCAATCCTCACTCTGTTATCACCCTAATTCAATCGCTAAATGAGATCGGAAGGGGGGAATGAGCAATAAGTGTGACTCAGTCCGAGGAACAGGATGAGAAGCTCAGTGATCATTGTGCTCACCATGTATGCTTAGTCTCGTGACATGCGGGCTGTTCCTTTTCCTCGGGCGAACGAAGAGAGCTTCGCTCTAATTGTAATAACCTCTCGGGTGCCTCTGCTCTCTCACCCTTCAACTGGGCACACACAGGTGTTTACGTCGATCGTTCCTTGGGGGCTGCGCCCCGAACGCGCCGGGTTTCAACTTTTTCTCTAGCTGTCTGATCCCTCTCCTCTTCTCCCTGTCTCTACCACCGAGAGAGTGTGCCGATCGGGGAGAGGTCAGAGAAGCAAAGAGCGGCGCCGGAGGGTTGTGACAAACTCGCCCCTCTCCCCTCTCCCTCTCTCGTTTTCTTTCGCAATCTCTGGAAGAGAGGCGCACTTGTTATTGAGGCGAATCCTCCACGCGAAGAGAGCGAAACGTCGCGAAGCTTCTGGGTATTTATAGGGGCGGGCAGCTCTGCCCTCTACTCCCATGCCTGGGGGGCATAGAACGCCATTCTTCTTTGTCTTCCGTTTTTGGGTTTTTATCACACACTTTCTCCGTTCTTGGGCTAATCATGTATTGACCATGCCTCATAATGCTGTACATTGACCGCACAATGGCCTCTGACTGGGAAGAATTCCAAAACCAGAGGGGCGTTAGGCCTTTTCTTATTTTCTCTTCCATTTATGGCGTTCCTATAGCCTATGTGCATTAATTTACATCTTGTTTCCCTCTTTCTACCTTGGCCTTTAGGCGTACTGGTTAATATTCTCGATCTCTTACTGCGTGTCTTCATCCCACTTCTCTGTACACGGATGCCACAATTATGTTGTCGATGGGGGGAAAAACAGAAGCGGAGGATACGCGGAGCTCGCACCTCGGAGATAAATGGCG
Organism: Levipalatum texanum; assembly: GCA_014805385.1. Taxonomy (NCBI): domain Eukaryota; kingdom Metazoa; phylum Nematoda; class Chromadorea; order Rhabditida; family Diplogasteridae; genus Levipalatum; species Levipalatum texanum. The sequence continues at coordinate 10,628 of JACMIG010004111.1, forward strand.
TGATGCAAGTGTGTATTTCTCGCATCCCGTTTTCCCCTCGAATATAATTAACAGCCTCGCTTGCATGGGCAGCGCATAAAATGTGATTTGTCGCCGGAGTGCACAGTGTAATGTTCCCCCGTAAATTACAGGAGGTTATTCCAAAGTTGTGCCTTTCCCTTTAGTACAACGAAGGATTGGAGCAAAAGTCAAGGGATCAGTTCGCGGCTGCCGAGAAACT
>JACMIG010004112.1:0-10847 GCA_014805385.1 Levipalatum texanum
CCATTTTAGAGAGCGCGCACACTCCCCATTAGAGAGTGTGCGCGCTCTCTAAAATGGTACGCACAGGTGTAAACGGAACGCGAAAAGGAACAGCTTGTGCACCACCACAATAGACAAATCGACAGGAATCCAGACATGGAAAATGAGACAGGAGATGCAAAAGTGGTAATAAAAGCACAAAATTGTGGCGAATTGATTGGAAAAAGTCTGGAAAATTCGTGATTGTCTGGATATCGATCCCAGAGCTTTTGTCTTTTAGGAATCTTTGAATCGAGAAGCGTTCGCTAAACGTCACAAGTCCGGACAGCGAAATGGCAACGCCTGTGTTATGCCAGCAATGATCTCTAGGCCCCATCTGGTTTTGCATCGACAGAAATATCATGCAGTTCAGAGCGGAAAAATGATTCCGGAGGCACGTGGTGAAAGTCACAAGGTCGCATCTCCCGATCGAAGTCGTCTCTCGATAATATCGATATTATCAATCGGGTCCTTGTAATCAACCTGGCCATCCAGGATCCACCCTCAGGAAGACCTGATAGGGACGCACCTTTACCATTTATTACCTTATAATCATTCGCCTTCACTGTTGACGGATTTTGTAGATATGTCGTAGATCGGTAGATCTTCCTTCTCTCGTATGAAGTAGTTATCGAGATCGAATCTTGGATAATCAGTGGACCACTGGCCGTAATTTGGCACATTGCCAATTCCGAGGATTTTTCACGGATGCACGATGGAATGATCAATTTTACAGTCCGAAAGAGCAGGCAGGGAGCTGTGCGCACTCAGCTGTGTGCACAGAAGAGCAGAAATTTCCAGAGATTCTTTTTGATCGTGAACCCGATTCCGGAAACGCAGCAATGCACAGGGGAGTCAGAATCTTCATTTGGCTTGAGAAAAATGGACAATGTCTCGCTTTCCATTCGACTGTCTAGGCGAGACTCGCGACTGTCTGGAAATCGTCATGCTACATATTTTGATAGATCAGGCTCGAATAAGTTAAAATAAATGGTTTTCATGTCGAAAAAGTGAAAGAGAGCATGATTCTCTCTGGAATGAATACATTTTTGGGCACATTTGTGTGATTACTGTGAATTTTGATTTCGCGAACCTATAAAGCAATAGAACTCCTCAGGATTTAAATTTAAAAATTCAAGATTTGGAGAGATGGAAGCTAACATGATGCTTCAGAGGCTCTAGTATGGGTTTTGTGAAATTCCTCGATATATGCAAATGCGGTCAAATTCAAGCACAAAAATTTGCATCTCGCGCACCATAGCGAATTATGAAAATCCATACTAGGGCCTCTGTAGCGTCATACAAACATTATGTATGCAAAGTTATACATTTTTTGAGTCAAATTCTAAAGAGTTCTATTGTTTTTTGTGCTTTTCGAATTGCGTTTTCGAACATTACTCGAGTATAATCGTAGGTACAATGACCCACAGTACCTCATTTTGAAGATCTTCTAACTCCCGACATATTGCGTTGGCGAATCAAGCTCTAACTAACAAGTTTCAGCGTTCAGGGCCCAAAGACCATCCCGGGAACTTTGAAACTTAATACAGCTCAAGCGTTTAGAGAAAAGTGGTGCATATCGCATATCAAAATGATCCGTGAACGATGCTTAACAAACGTACGTGGTCTTTTCAAAAGTATAAAAGCAGGTGAAAAGTTGTGCGCGATCGTGCACTAACTTTTAGCATAAGTCGCGCACCTTACCGAACTTTCGAAAAATCCCACTTTCGTTTGTTGCCAATGACTGTAGGTACATTTTGATATATGGATTGCATTACTTTCATATATATCGTGAAGAGTTATAAAGATTTTTGTGCTTTTGGAATACTGCAATTCCAATGACTCTATTTCACCCTAGTCGCTCTCGTAAACCGCGTAAAGTCTTTGTGGAAAACTGACTGGATAGTTTTCCGCAAACAGAGCGCTATATCAGTGAAGCAAAAGACTAAAACAGAGCAGGAATTGAACACGAGACCTGTCTCGTTCTGGGCAAAAGACTTTCCGACTGCGCTCTGTCTGCGAATCGCGACAGGCCGTCTGAAACGCACCCTGCCCAGACAGACGACCGCTCTCTGTCCATTTTTCTCAGGCCAGACGTAGATTCTGACTCCCCTGTGCGGTAGGTCAATTGTGTCTGGAATCATGTCATTACTGTCAATGAATTGGCATGTGCATGACTTATTATCGGCGGAATAAACGTTCCGGACAAGACGCTGATCGCCCTACGATCCCTTTCCACAGTTCTCTCGTTTCTCTAACTTGTGTGGCGGTTAGAGTAACGAGAGAACTGTGGAAAGAGATCGTAGGGCGATGAGCGAATTGTAAGGAACGTTCATTTCGCCGACAATACCAATGCTCCACATGAGCAATGCCATGCTTGCTAGGAGTTCGGTCTCATTCAGAAGTGGATTTCTCTTATATTCTGTCCGTGTAGCTGCCATCCCTTCGAGTATTTGCTTATAAACACTGAAACGCCGTTCATATTGTACACATTCATAAACTTGCAATTGAGCTCCTGCGCGATCACCAGAAAATTTGCCGAAATAGTTGCCAGCGTTCTTGAAGCTACTCAATGTTGTGAATGCCGCGAAACTTCTGTAAAGTCAATGTTTTGATCTGGAAACAGAAAGTGTTCTATTCTCAATGGTGAGTGCGTTTTTCTACATAAATAATACCCTTGCCTACCGAATACTAGTTCAAAAACAAGGGGCCAACTTACACATCGCTGTTGTCAGGAAAGTACTTCTCACAGCGATACGTGCACTCGAGCAAGAGAAAGGTTTCGTAGAAGTTGCGGACAAGTTTCCATTGAGTGTCCTTGTCGACATGCGGAATATCTCCGAAAGAGAAGGCGGGCACGCGAAAAAGAGACCAGATGAGAAGGGAGAGAGTCTTGAGGAAGCTCGCGAAAGTCGCCGGTCGTATTGTCTGAAAAGCGATTGAAAACGCTCCAAATTACGGAATTCAAAAATGTGAATTACCTCGAGTCTCATAGGATCGTTGAGCGATGGAACGCGGCCAATAATATCGTCAATATCGGATAAGCGGCTTTCCTCGATTGCCCGCATTTCGGTGAGAATGCTGAATTTTTCCGAAATAGCACATTGTCAGTAGCGATTGAAATTGTGTGTCCAAAAGTGATAATTTTAGAATAATGTTTTGTTCGGAAATCCAGTGTAGACAACTCACAAATACGACTCCCGCAGACTATCCAATAGTGGTCGATTGGACAATTTGAAGGAGAGACGAGGCTCGTCGACTCGCACGACAGCAGTTGATGGGAGTGCGGCATTGATGGGGTGTATGAGATCCACAATGCGAGCAAGACGACAGCGCTTACAGAAGTCTGAAAAATCCACCGCAAATTTGCAATAGTATTTCAGCTTTAACACGACTCACAAGAATGGCAGATTTTGAACAAATACTCACAGTCACGCTTGGGTGGGCAGTCTCCCTTTCCGGTAAAGCACGCATGATCAACTGGTTTTCGGAGATACCGTCTGTAACAAAGAGATTTGCGTTTATTTGCCGATTCAATTGTTCCACCTCCAGAAAACGGTGCATGCCCTGCACAGATCCACTCCGAGGTGCGTGTCGTTTGTGAGTGCTCCGCATCCAAGACAAGCAACCTGAAAGTGAGGTGACACTACAATCGATAGTCATCCTTCCATAAAAAAGACCATACCTTGAGATGCTTCTTGGGAGCGGGGCCCTTCATGCTGCAGGAGAGCCAAAACTTCACGAACGAAGTTAAAAAGGCAGGAAGAAGGCGATTGCAACGCGGATGCGGTCGGATTCTACTTTCGATTGTATCAACAACGCTACAAGGAATGATACTGATCACGTGTGAGTAATGGAAACAAGGACTAAAGCGTGGCCTCTTCGATAAGACTACACAGGGTTCTACACCCCTTGCACGAGAGCGCCCCTACACTATTCGACGGAAAACACCGCAAGAAACTAAGCTCCTTTCTCACAGGGCTGCACAGCTGGGGCGAGAGGGCGAGAGAGGAAGACCTTTCGCAGCTTTCACACGCATGTTCCAAATTCCAGGACGGCTTCGTTTACGTTACTAGTTTTCCTGCACGCTTTCAAACCTTCTCACAGAACCGAACATGTACGTAGCGCCAATTTCGCGCCACTCTGTGAATAAAAATGGTACCTCACTTCAGTACGCCACCACAATTGAAAAACAGAAGGAAAGATAAAGATTTTCTGCACGTACTCTTTCCATATTTATTCATGCTCATTTCCGAATAGTCGTATGAGGGATCAGCTGACTGTCTCGTAAATGTCACAGTGCGCAAAGGGAAAACAGTCTAATAAAAACAACCATTACTCTATTCTCAAGGGGGAAGGGCAATACAAAAATCTGGTCGAATGTAGTGTCTGTTGTCTCATTACTTGTCTAATCTCTCATAGATAAGGACCTAGACAAACGGAGAGACCTCAGACAGTTCGGATGAATTCTGACACTAAAAATCATTTTCTTTTGGAAATCTAAAAACCGACGATGAGATGAATCACTCCCAATTCGGTAGTTCGCAATGCCGTTCTTGAACGTTCTTTCCGTCATGGAGGATGTCGCGGAGGATGAATATTATTCTGAAAAAGGAAAAACAACTCAAACTCAGATATCGGGGTTGTTTTAAATATACTCCTCATCTACCTTATTTTGCGCCATTCCATCAGCCTCGGAGTCTACCGCAACCTATCCGTTATCTTCGCTTCCAATAACGTCGTTGCAGACATCGCGCATAAACTTTCAAAAAATGTAATTTTCATTGAATCATCTCTCTATCATTTTGATATAGTTGTTCACTTCGAACCGATTTGATATTGACCACTTTTGAGCGATTTCGTTAAAAAACAAGCAAAGCCTTGAAAGTCTCAAAATGTTCTTGTACCATATACAAATTATAGAAAAAAAACCATTTTCAGCGGGTCATTAATGATCATCACATATTTTCTGTCTTCACCATCGGTCCGTTGGGGAATTTACAATATTCAGCCCATTTATACTGCGGAATATACGCAATGAGTCTACCCATCATAGATATTCTCTTCCTTTATCGATTCATGGCAGTTCGATTGTCAGAACAGGCGTCAATCATTTCATGAACTGAATTTGTTCCAGCCAACATCACCTCGAGATCTTCCGGAAATTCTGGTTCTGTATGCTGCTCGTCATGTTTGACGCTTTAGTGGCTGCGGGATGGTGAGGATAATTTATGAAGTAATTAGTTCGTTAGAAATTTGTTTAGGTTCTTTCTTATCGCAATCGGCTTCCCAATTACTGAACCCGAATACACGAACATTGCGGAATTTAGAACATTCTCCGTATTTATGGCAGATTTCGATGTAGATTACTATAAGCTTTATTTGTTAATTGTTTTTTACAGCCTACCAACAAAATTTACTGGCGACCTCGAATTGCACTCTTGGGCTTCGTAGTGATTCTGATACGAAGTTAAATTAGTACAAAAATCTTCCTGCTCTCTTCAGACTTTATGCTTTTCTATTATGGCGTACTGTGGTATTTCCACATATCGGTTTTTGAATAGATCAACTATTTTTTCGGAGAATACAAAACGGATGCACCTCAACCTTTTGAAAGTGCTTGCAGCTCAGGTTTGTCACCTGCAATAATATTGCTCGATTGGCATAATAATGGAATTATCATTAACATGAGAAGCAAAAACGTATTTGCTTTATTAGGCGTGCAGGGTTATCCATACTATGCAAAAAACCAAAGTAAAAACACCTCTTCAGACTCTCGATCCACTTTTACTGTACTATATACCAGTTGGGGGCATCTTACTCATACCATTTTTCGGCATACAAGCACCGATTTGGGGTTTGAAGAACTCCTCTCTGGCAGTAGAACGGGAATTTGAATTGGCAGCCGATTGTACATCGATTGCGCTCTCGCTGTACCCAATGACCGAGGCCCTCATTATTATCCTTCTCATGCGAGACTATCGCGAAGCCGTTTACCGCGCACTTCTAAGCATTGCAGTTGTTCTAAAGGCAGGTATTCAAGAAAACGTGCAATTCTCAAACATTCAGCTCCGCAAGAAGAAAATTGCTACTGTAAATTCTGCGTTCACTACTACATACATTTCCACTGTATGAGAGCTCATAAGACTTGAATTGAATCGCTGTGACTAACAAAAACATCCCATCAGTTCACTTTTCTTGGAATCGGACGGCAATAATGCTGCACATTCCTAGATCAAGAAATACTCACGTTACGTAGCATGACAATCATTGATTTTACTGACATGAACCCCAGCCTAAAAAGGAATTTCTACACGAATTAATTTCATGTTTATTCTTTCTGCTTCCCAATGGCAGCATGACAAAGCTGATGACTGCGCGTAAATGCCATAATTTGATGCAAAGGGGAAAAAAGTCGATTGAAAACAAGAAAGGCACTATTCTCAGGGGTACGGGGCATGCAAAAACACTGGTCAACCGACATGTCTGGCGTATCTTTATTCGTCCAGTGTCTTACAGATAATAGTATGGACGAACCACTGTGGCCAGGGAAAAATACGGATATGCCGAAGCAGAATTAAATACATTCTGTCTTTGTAGCTGATTTCAGCGTAAAATACTTATAGGATTTCAGCCATCTAGCCCGATTTACTGGAACCCTCGACTTGCACTCCTCTGCATCTTCATTGTGTTGGTGTGGAGGAAAATATGAAACCCCAACAGTCGGTCTCTTGAGGCATCATGTTTTCTACTATGGCGTACTGTGGTGTTTCCACCTACCGCTTTTTGAATCGATCGAATATCATTTCGGAGAATACAAAGCGGATGCACCTAATCTTTTGACTGTGCTTACAGCCCAGGTTTGTCGCCTGCTGCGCCAGAATTTATCGGGTTAAGAATAAATCAAAAGCGTTATAAGGCAATTATAGAGTAGACTTGTCTAAGAAGAAAAAAGTTATTGTTTATTTGGACAGCCTACTCAGTAAATTAAAAAAAACTCTCCAGACCCTCGATTCACTTTTATTGTACTAGTTACCAATCGCCGTCATCTTGCTCATGCCATTTTTCGGTTTACATGCACCGATTTTCGGTTTGAATAACTTGGAGTCGGCCGTAATTTCACTGTATCCAATGGGCGAGGCTTTCATAATTATCTTTCTAATGGGTGATTATCACGATGCGGTGCTACGGGCACTCGAAAGAGTTGCAATCGTTCTGAATGTATCATTTACAATTTTTGAAGTAAGCAAAAAGTTCAGGTCCGCAAGAAGAAAATCGCTCCTATTAATTCTGCGTTCACTGCAACTCGTACTTCCGCGATATAAAAGTTGATAAACGAATGAAATTCGATCGGAGTATAAATACTTTTGTTTCAACATGTATTAGTTTGCGCCATGGCCATTGTATGATAGAAGGTACACGAGGTTTGCAAGGTGAGAAAAAGCACAAAAAGAACCCCTCGAAATGTTGCATTCGATAGCAGCCTATCGATCAATGGAGATGGGCAATTGATTAATTTTACGTCGGCTTGGGGCAGGCGGTACTGGTGAACGAACTCGACAATGGCAATACGTAGCGCATTGGCCAGCGGCCCCACCACCACGGCTGTGCATATGATTCCGATGTCCACGAGGACGTAGACTCCTGAAAGACTCCATTTGAAGATATTAAAGGCTCATGGCAACATTACAATTTAATCCAAATTGGTCCCAACGACATAATATTTTAAAGAAGGCGTAGGATGAAACTGATTTGCATTGTGGCCATTGTGGCCAAATGCACTTTTGGCCTGAGTCTGGTTGCACTTTCGCCCGAGTCTGGTCTGGATTTCCATAACGACCGTAATCAGAAAAGTTCCTCCCACCCCTTCTTTAACTCGAAACCGACCCATCAAAGGGATCTCCTTCGTCTTTGCAAGGCTTTCGTTGAGGATCCCGACGACGACCATCATGGACATCATGGCGGTCAGGCCCAGTTCAACCTAAAAGTTCATTCATCCCCTTTTTCTGGGCACGAAATTGGATGGACTCCTTTCAATAAATCGTTTAAAACAATTGAAAAAGGACGGATCATCAAAGGATGAGCCTTCGTCCCGGCATACCGATGCGCCGACCGCGCATCCTTCGCTGAGGAAAAGCCCAATGAAAATGAGAAGGCCGATGAGAAAGGTCGGCACTATGACGAGTCCGATCCAGAAGACGGGTCTCCGCGTTAGCACGATTTCGTAGTGGAGCTGAAGGGACAGACTATAATTGGTGAAATTTTCGATGTGGCGATGATGTACGTTAGACAACGGTCCCGTCATGAACTCGTTTTTATTGAATTGGTGAGAACTTGCTCACGATTGCCTGCGGCATGCCGTCGGAGAACGTGACAGGATGAGGTTTGTGCGGAGTCACCGCCATGCTCCACTCGGAAATGTCCTGAATGGAGCATCCCATCTAACAAATCAATCGTCTTCCATACCACGCTTCCGAGCTGACTTCCGTTCGGAGTATACGGTTGGAGGATCAATTCGTCCTCTTCATACCCGCGCAGCCCGAAGCACAGCTTGCACGACTGCACGTCGAATGGGAAGGCGGCGAACTGCAGTGTCCCTCACTCGCCTCCTCATTCCCCGCAGACCTGGGCCAGACAAATGTCCAGAATGTGCCCTGATACGGACCAGTCTGGGCAATTATCTGGCCCAGTTCTGCGAATACAGTCAAGGTCAGACCTGTGAAGATATATGCGCCAATAAGTAAGTATCCTGTGCAAGTTGGCTCACGTTGAAAAGGCATGTATACGATATCGTCCCCCGTAGCAGCCACAGAATCGTGCCGTTAGCGTACAGCTTCACACTTTGCATGTCGAGGTCAGTAAATTCGGAGTGCGAGTATCTAAAAAAACCCTTTTCCTAGAGATAAAAAACTGCTTCCTTTGACTTCTGCGAAATTTGGGTTTCACATTCTTCCTTACACTGTGCATGGATACACGTCCGGCTTCCAGACACGTTGGACTCCGACATTGAAATGAACAATTCCTCCATAATCAGGCGGATTCCACACGAGTCGTGGATCGGTGTACTTGATCAGCGCTTCCACGATCACGTCGAACCGCATGTCCTTCTCGAGCTGAAAGCTATTCCAGTTTGACGATTGTCGGTGGAAAAGTGTACCACTCCCATGAGGCGAACAAACTGAACGAAGATGAACACCGTTCCTGGTGAGTAGTTACCTGCAAGAACTGTTGAAAAGAATTTGCAATATCGCCACGAAATACTCATCTAAATTCCTTGATTCAAACGGATTTTTCATATGAACCAGATAGAGAAAACATATTCATTACAAAGGCGAGGCACTGAATGAAGGACTCTCATAGTCAAGTCACATGAAACCGAAAAATGCACTTGTTTCGGTGTAGGGGCTGCAGTCGTTATGGTAGTCACGGAAGATGTGATTGACCAGGGCAAGATTAGTTGAAAGCGAACCAGAAAGCGAACCATCCTCCGTCATCTTTCAGTCGAGGGACTAAAATTTGCCGAGTCTAGCTTCTGCCTCTATGTTTGCTTTATTTCCGTTTGCACATTTCGAGGTGAAGTGGACTTCAAGCCTCAAACCTGTTGCTGTTTGGAATATGGAGATTGGTCATATTCTTCATCCAGACTTATGCAAAGCCACCGAGCGTGGCATCATTGAGAATGGAAAGGAATGCGATGCTATGAACCATGAGCATGCGTACTTCCGCCGTTTGTTACATTATTGCCAACGTGGTAATTTCTTTGGAGGCCACGATTGACATATTTTCCGAAAGCCGTTCTGTTGAAAAATTTAAGCCCGTTTTGCCGGAAAATGTCTACACCTCCCCCCATGTATCAGCAATAAAATATAGAGAATCATTCCGTCTTCTCTTCCCGCAGTCAATGCGATTCCACAAAGTGCTGGCATGCGTCGTAGGATGCGCGGCTCCTCAGTGAGCATTGGCTTCTCATGCCGCTTCACTGTCAGCACTCCCGCTTGAGTATGATAAGAGTCCGTCCGCGTAAGGATCGACCAGTGTGCGCACAGCCCACTTTTCTTATCCGCTGGGGCTCATATTCTGGTTAGAGGTTCGTCAGGTGTAGGAAAGATGAAAAAAATTTAGAGTGGCCGATTTCGATCACGGGTGTCGTAGCTGTGATTGCTCGAAGACACTGTAATTTTCGCCAAAAAAATAAAGTCAACACCTATTTTTGCCCATAACTCAGCAACCATTTGACTAATTTGGGAGTTTTTATGCTCGATGGAAAGCTGACATCGAGCTCTCCAAAAATTGCCCCAAAATGTACGGCTTATGGTAGCAGACTTTTCAGGCAATGAGTGCAAAATATTCGTTCAATTTTTTCTCAAAAATATGGAAATACTAACCTGGGATTTTTTTCCAGGTTAAACCTGAGGTAGAGTTGAGAAAATTGGTCATAATTTTTTGGGGGTACGCTTTCTGCAAGGTGGTCAAAACACGGAAAACATGAATTTTCGATCTGTTTTCAGTTCTAATAGGCAATGAATGCGACAGTGGTATGGGGTCAAATGTGGGAAAAACTTTTTTTGACCTTCCCAACATATTCCACTACTAAAAGTATGGGGTCATCGGTAGCGTTGAGGACCGATGGATTGAACCCATGATGGGGGTATCATGGTTCAAAATCGATGTAAATAATCGTTGTCGGTATGGTCTAAAAAGTGTTCCAATCAGCAAAATATGATGTTTGCGGCCGTTTTTGAGCAATTGCAAGAAAAATATTTTTCGACTTTTTTAAGGTAAGGGGGGACCTCATGAAGAATTTTCAATCCATGAACCCGGTATCATGG
>JACMIG010004113.1:0-10844 GCA_014805385.1 Levipalatum texanum
AGTGTCTTTGTGAGCATATTTCATCCTCGTCTCCCCCTTCGATCAATCCATTCATCCTTGTTATCACCTCTTTCCATCTGACTTCCCCTTCGTTCTCTCCCTGCCTTCCATTACTCACCCCTCTTCCCCTCATTGCAGCAAGTTCTCTTAACAGCCCATCAAACAGTCAATTCACTAGAGTTTCACTCTAAGCCAGTCAAATTTCCTTACCATTTCATACATTATCCACTCGTGCGGTAATAAGCCCGTTATACAACATAGTCCACTTATCAGTCATTACGTGCATGATTCTGCATACGCATTGTACCATTTTTCCGCCTTAAGGGTCACCATACCCTTTCGTAATGTCATTGTCTTGTACAGTGATAAAGATCTAAAACGTTGAAGATGAAGTTACATAATAAGAAGCCAGCAATGGAGATCTCACTTGGCCGCCGACGGATCCGGACACTTGGATGCTTCGCTTTCCACCGAACTGTCGTCTTCGTCGAAGCACTCGCACTCGCCCGAAGATGCATTTGCATTCTCGATCGCAGACACAGATTGATTGGAGTAAACGTTGCAATCTCCCTGAAATAATCGGAAAGATGTGCTGTCCAGCTTTCCGGAAAAGATTATCAAGTCGTTTGGACTTGTTTCGGCCATGTGATGGAACCACAAAATAAATAATTATATGAAATGCTTACGCTTCGAAACATGCTCAAGCACAGGGTGAGTCTGCATCGCTCTCCAACAACGAACGATTTGATGGCGTCGTTGTATTCATGTCCCCAGCCCAAGAAATTGCGATTATATGTGTGTTCCATGGGTAGTTTACGTCCCCAGCATCCGGGCTGGTCAAAAACCACCGCACAGGAACCGTTCAGACTGAAATATGTGATGCTTATTGGAACCTCAGGACCAAATATATTTCAAATTTTTCTGTATCTTGTTTCTCTTTTCTCTGTTACTTACCGTGGACAGTTCCACTACAGAAATCTTAATTAAAGAAGAGGTAGGAGGAAAGTTCCATTCTGTAAAGCATCTGTGGCCATTGTGGCCAAATATCGCAGAAAATTGACTACGGTAGCGTCACGGAATTTGAAATTGCACGCTGGGAAGATTTCCCATTTGCGGAATCGAGCTGACAAGGAGTGTCGCTTTGGTGGATACCGAGATACGGAAAACGGCGAGTACGCCAACGTAGAGCTCGGCGAGGGGAGTCCGGCAAACCCCCATTATGGCGTATGATGGTCACTTGTAAATTAGTTATGCAAATTTTACGATTTGCATATTTCTAGGCACTGCGCTCGCCGCGCACTCTTGATTCGGTCGCTAATCGGCCATAACACCAGCTCGCTTGGTGTAGTGGTTAGTGCATTAGGCCGAGGATCCAACTGTTGCTGGTTCGATTCCGCCAAGTGTTTTCACTTTTGCTTTTCTCTTTTTCTACGAAATTAGCAACAAATGACACAACATTTTATCTGGTCTGCGATATTTTAGCTTATCTCCGATGAAAATTGGCCATGGTGATTGCATCACGGGTACTGCCTCCCCCTTCATTGTCGATGTCTCCGGTCCAGTCCGGGTCGCTGCCGGCGTGTACCGGTCCCTCCTCGAGTGGAGGAGCAAAGTCCGAAGTCTCCGACGAAAATGAACTCGAGGAGGGACCGGTAGACGCCGGCAGCGACCCGGACTGGACCGGAGACATCGACAATGAAGGGGGAGGCAGTACCCGTGAAACAGTCAACATGGCCAATTTTCATCGGAGATAAGGTCAAATACCGCAGACCAGATAAAATGTTGTGTCATTTGTTGCTAATTTCGTTGAAAAAGAGAAAAGCAAAAGAGAAAACACTTGGCGGAAACGAACCAGCAACAGTTGGATCCTCGGCATAAAGCACTAACCACTACACCAAGCGAGCTGGTGTTAGGAGCGATTAGCGACCGAATCAAGAGTGCGCGGCGAGCACAGTGCCTAGAAATATGCAAATCGTAAAATTTGCATAACTATGATCGGAACGATAAAGAAATAAGAAAATAAGAAATAAGAAAAAATAATTTACAAGTGACCATCATACGCCATAATGGGGGTTTGCCGGACTCCCCTCGCCGAGCTCTACGTTTTTTTTCGCCGAGCTCTACGTTTTTGTACTCGCCGTTTTCCGTATCTCGGTATCCACCAAAGCGACACTCCTTGTGAGAACGTTCCCCACCGTAGACAGATAGTTTACCACTGCTACATCCGAAAGGAGAGAGTAGTTCCGCCGCGCAGACCAGACTGCCCAAAACTACAGTATCTTATCGGCGAATTTCTACGAGCCATATCTCCTGATAGAATACAGTATGGCAGGAATGAATGGTAGCAAACGGATCGTAATTGCGAGCTATATCCGCTAATACCGCAACATCATTTTTAAACGTTCCTCCTACTCCTTCTTTAAAACGTTTTCCTTATCGTGTGTGCTATACGGAAGTAAAAATCTTTAGTGAGTAGGGAAATGTAATCTATGCAAGTTAGGTTAGCGGAAGAAATATGCCGTAACGAATAACACGCAGTCTATGAAATTTCCGACCAAGGCGAGCTATGGATGGAACAGCAAAGTGGGAAGGGGCTAGGGCCGGACCCAGCCAATAATTTTTGGTCCCCACCTCGACTAATTACCAAAAATTTTTTACTTCTGGGGGTGCATTGCAATAAGGTTGGACATTTTACATGCAAAGTATGAGATCATGGCGACTTAGCAACAAAGAGATACAATTAATTAAGCAAAAAGTGTCATTTACGTTTTTTTCTTAAAAACGCTGTATACTTTTTTTAGCAACAAAGAGATACAATTAATTAAGCAAAAAGTGTCATTTACGTTTTTTCTTAAAAACGCTGTATACAAAAAATTTTTGGTAATTAGTCGAGGTGGGGACCAAAAATTATTGGCTGGGTCCGACCCTAGTCCCTTCCCACTTTGCTGTTCCCATGCAAAGTTGCTTCTATGGCAGATCGCGTGATAAACGAACTAACATAGATTGCGGGCAATTGTGATATCCATTTTCACGCTCGACGAACTCGTAGCTGTAGTGGTTCGGAGCCGGGGGCCTGGAACCGGGATGTTCTCACGGAGTCCAATTGCGTTATTGCAAGGAGACACAATGGGACAAACAGTTTTCAGCTCTTCCATTGAATCGTGCTCGTTTAATCTACCCATTTCCACAAAGAGTTCCGCGCGAGCAGGCGGAATACACTTGGCTTATTGTCAAGCGCCCAAGCAATTCTAACTTATCGATCGGAAGGCAAAACGTCAGCTTCCTGTATCTCCGAAACAACAAGAGCTACGAAGCTGAAATTTTGCAGACTTTGGTTGGAATTCTGTTTCAACTAGCATGCAAAATTTCTGCTTCGTAGCTCTTGTTGTTCCGAAGATACAGAAGTGACTATGGAGATAAACACAGTGTCGCGGAACGGGAAATTAGAATTATTTGGGCGCGAGACAATTAACGAGCTCACATCGAATCCCGGATTCTTGCACAGTGTCAGCTCGCATTTGGGTGCAACGACAGCGGAAAGGATGTTATCGGCGAATTCGACTGTCTGTTTCTTCTCCAAAAGATTGGTGACAACAGTGTAGTGAGGGATTGTGATGCTTTTCCCTCCGCAATCACTATCTGTGAAGATCATTGCGCAGTTGTCGGCGTGGCTGCGTATATCATATTATTGTCGGCGGAATAAACGTTCCGGACAAGACGCTCATCGCCCTACGATCTCTCTCCACAGTTCTCTCGTTTCTCTAATCGCCATACAACGAGAGAACAGTGGAGAGAGATCGTAGGGCGATGAGCGTATTGTCCGGAACGTTTATTCCGCCGACAATAGAATTAAGGTGCAAACGAATTTCATTTTCTCAAGTCATTAGTAACGTTTTCCGTTTCATGGGTCGAATTATTAATGTTCTCAAATCGGTAGAAAATGAGTTTTCAAAACTCTGTATGTATGTACCGTACGGTTTGTAACAACTTAAGCATGCCATCCTCAAAATTGTATTTCTCAAGTACGGTATGTATGAATGACGTCTTGCAGATCGTGATTGGGCGCTGGACATGAAGATGTTCTGCTGTGGCATCTGCACTTGGCCGATGATGCTCTGTCTGTATGCCAAATGCCATGCCCAATGTTGCTTACGGAAACGTTCGACAACGTTTGGCACATCTCCTGAAAATTATTTGATAATTTTGAAATCAATTGACAATACTCATGTTTTGCGTGTTTACCATTATCTATAATACTCATGTGCATTTTGTTGTCCAAACTTTGTAAGGAACATGCTTCAAAACATACTCCTGGAGTATAAAATCCGTGCGCATTGCACAGCGTGAGCTCGCATCCGCCGGCAACGATGGCTGACTTTGTGACGTCATTGAAGTTGTGAATATGCAGGCTGCGGGAACTGAGGCCGTGTGGGAAAGTCATATTGCGCCCAGAGCAGTTGAAGTTTGTGAAAAGTATTGCACAGTTATCACCGAGGCTGAAGAGGTTGTTAATTATCACACTCCGCCATAATGTCAGTGTACGAGCGCAAGAATTCAGCATCGATAAATCATCATATTGTCAAAAAGGAGAATACTTTCCAACATGCTTTCCTGTCTGAGAAACGCATGCCAGCCAACCCAAGCCAGACACATGCTTTCAATTCCAGACAAATGAAGCGCTCTCCATTACAATGTTTTCCACGGTCTCTAGTTGCGACCCTATCCGATCCGCAGAACAAGAAGCGATCGATGGAGACCTCACTTGGACTGCGAAGGCTCCGGACACTGAGATGATTCGTTTTGCACATCGCTGTCGTCATCGAAGCACTCGCATGCACCCGAAGACGCGTCTACATATCCGATGTCTGCCACAGTTTCATTCGAGTAATCGGTGCAATGTCCCTGAAAGGATAGACTTTGTTTTGGCGTTCATGGGGCACTCTGCTTCGATTGCTTATTTTAGGATTCAAATTGTGGTGAATACACATATTGTCCGGTATTATAGTGATGCGGACGCGACGCGCGAACTACCTTCGACGTAAGCAGCGTAGTGATCTATCTTCTGCAGCAGAAGATATATCACTACGCTGCTTACCACGAAGGTAGTTCGCGCGTCGCCTCCGCATCACTATCATACCGGACAATACAAGCAAAATGAATTCGTAAACTTCCTACTCTTCGATACATATGCGAGCACAGCGAAAGGCGACATCGCTCCCCAACAACAATTGATTTGATGGCATCGTTGTATTCCCATCCCCAGCCGAAAAAAAGGCGATTGAAATTATTTTCCATCGGTAATTTCCGTCCCCAGCAGCCGGGTTGGTCAAAGACAGCTGCGCAGGAGCCATTCAGGCTGCAATTAGAGGTTGAGGCAGTCAATAGTGTGTGGAGAATGATCAAACTAACATCGATTGCTGACAGTCGGAATTTTCACGCTCCACAAATTCGTAGCTACCGTGGTTCGCTGCCGGGGGCCTCAAAGCAACGGATTTTAGCCACCGTGAGAACTAATTGTATGGAGACAATGGTGATCAGCATACTTCTTTCCGCAGTAGCATCTTGCGGATGAAAGCTCTGTGAATATCGCTAGGCTCCTCGAGTGGTCAGTTGGCATGTTACCGTGTGCCCCAGCCGCGTAGTCTTTGCTCGATCCCTGTGTTGCGGAATCTATTACATTAATACTATTTATTGTCAAGCACTCAAAACAGATTTTTGACGGCCTAATATAGATTACTAGCTGCACGCGTTCTCGAGATTTTTTAGCTCCGCTTCTTGAGCAATTTCAGTTGGCAAAATAATGACACAATAAGGCGGCAAATTAATCATGAGCGCACTCAGGTGTCTTCAATTGCTGACAAGCATTTTAGGATGAAAATGAATGAATCGCAGTGTCTTTGACTAGCCAGGCGACGAATCAAAACCTTTCCAAAGGAAAGAGAGCCGTGGAGCCGGGATGATATCTTAGAAGCGTTTTGCAATACAGTTTATGGTTCAACTAACTCACACGGAGTTCTGAGCGCTCGAACATATGCAGCATGCAGCCGGCGCCCACAATGACGGAACCGATCTGAAAATCTTTTTTGAACTGTATTAAGGATCTACCTACCGCATCGCCACTGAATCCGGCATCGTTAAATGTCCAAATCGTCCCCTCTTGAATCGTGGCGTTCGTTCCATTGAAATGATGCTCCGCGTAGACGACAGCGCACCCAGAGCTCAAAATGAAACATACAATAGGCAATTTGCATTGCTCATCAATATTCTCTAAAGGTTTGCGAAAGCTCACGAACTCTTACATGTTTAGGTTTGGTGGAGATACATCTGTCGAGAAATCATCATCATGTATTCACATAAGTTTAACTCACATATTCAGGCTCAGTGGGCGTCCATCTGCCGAGGAATCGTCTACATCTTCGTCGTATTCACATTTGACGAAGGTGGAAGCGAGAAGGAGACATAACATCCACATTAATGGATATCGGAGCATTTCGAGCGGCCAGAACCTAGTAGAGTACCACTGCACTAGGAGAAATTATGAATAGTGAGAGGAATAGCTGAAAAATTTCGATCGAGTGTTATCATTTGCGCACCAGCAGCGAGTGTTATGATTTGCGCAATTCGAAGAGAAAATGTATACGGATGCGTCACTGCACTAAACTGTCAGTTAGTTTACCCATTCACATAGACGTTGGCGCCCCGGATCGTTCTGATTCTCACACCAGAAGAGCATAAATATAGGACTACGTGCGTCCGTGCTTTCTCTCTTCCAATCCCGTGTCATGGTCCCTTGACACACATGAGGATAATAATTAAGGCTCGAAGTGGTAGATCAGAAGCGTAAGCATTGGTCGTGTTCGGGTGTGAAAATTGTAACGCTCCAGGCTCTCTGCGATATTAGTTGTTCAACACTGCTTTCGATATGTATGGCATGGAAAACGTATTTTCATTAATTGTGAGGAAAGGAACGGGGCATTCTCAACATTTTTCGTTTTATTATAATACATTTCTCTGCCAAGATCATGAAGAATTAAAATAAACTTATAGTGGATAATACTTAAAATATAGACAAATTATCGTACAGACGCATCACCATCGAGGAAAGGGTCGTGCCGTTCGAAAGTAGCGATATCCAGCCAAAAGTCCTGTACTAACAAGAACTAGTAGAATGACTATCAAAGGAGCAGCGATGCTACTCGAAGCTTCTGCGGGAGCAGAAGCTGCGATTGTTGAAGTGGCTGCTTTTGTTGTGGTCGGCATAGTCGATGTCGACGTCGTGGTCGAAGGTGTTGTCGTTGTCGTCGTCGTCGACGGAGTTGTCGTTGTCGTGGTCGTCGCAGTTGTCGATGTAGTCGAAGTCGTCGTTGTCGACGTGGTGGTCGTCGGACAGTAACACCGTGCAGTCGACGTTGTCCAATTCCCTGGCTGCGGCTCGATGACATATTCGTCGTGTCGTCCGGCCAGCGTCATACAAGTTTCCGATCAGAGATGGATCTTAAATCGTCGAATATATTGCCATATATTCCATGGAAAATACTTCGGTGCAGTACTCGAGCACGCACGGTTCCCGCACTACGATGGAGGCGGCCTGTTAATCAATTGCTTGTTTTGATTTGAGGAAACCCTCACCCGGTGGTTAAAGTGGACGGTAGTTTTGTAGTCATTCTCTAAGCCGATGTTTGAATCGCCCGTGCATCCCGCACCGGTAAAGATCATCGCGCAGAAGCTACCGCTGCAAAACATGCCGAGTTGGATCGATCTTGTCTAATGTATAATATTAAAAAATATCTCCAAAATTTCTAATTGCGCGGAATTAAAAAAATGATAGTCCGTAAAGATATAAAACCTTTTTTACTTGAATTGGATAACTTTTGCAGTTTTAACGCAACAACGACATCCATTTCGACGTTCTTTACATTGCATGACTTCTAAAGGGTGGAATAAGATGCTCGAGAACTCACTGATTCAGTGCAGCTTGGTGCATTGCACATGTTGACTTGTGATCATGTTCTGCTTCAGCGTGGGAGCACGTGCAAATACCAGACGACGCTCGATCGAATAGCATATCATCGTATCGTTTGTGAGCCAGCGACCGCACCGAACCGTGGTGAAGCGACTGACATTCACCCTAAATGATCCTTTCGAATGACCAACTGACGAAAAGCCACTTTGTACCGTTTTGGGTGCTTTTTCCCATGTTCAAGAATCTTCATTGCTCGAATTTAAAAAAGAAAACTTCATTGGTCGATGCTCCTGCTTCGCGGATGCAAGCCAACTCCACTGACCGTAAGTTTCTCATGTTGGCACAGCATGAGCTGGCATCCATTCCTGACGACGACGGAACGAATGACATCATTGAAGTTGACGTCGGACAAATGGTAAGTGGGAACGTTCGTTTCGAAGTAGAGCTTGCGGCCGGAGCAGTCATCGGCGTCAAAGACGGCTGCACAGCTTTCCTCGAGGCTGAAAGCAAAGAATAGTCTTCCCAACTCCTGACGAAAGCTCGAGAGCTGTAATATCCTACTCCGTAAAATACACGTGGCGGACAGAAGGCAGCGAGTCATTTGAATTTTCAGAGATTCTGGTATAATATACCAGAATCTTACCGAGTCTCGATCGCAGATCCATTGGCACACTTAGATCGCTCCGTTCCTCGATGAGGATCGACAGCGCATGTGCAGATGATGGACCGCGCTCCGAAGAAATCCTTCTCGTTCCGCAAGTTGGCGGATACGTTCCGCACATGTGAACATCCCTGAAGCACCGAGACAAGTTGATAGAACTGCATTAACGTGATTTTGATGTTGGCCAGTGTTCAACATTTTTTTTGAATAATCTCTTATTGTGATTTCCTCACCCCGAATTGTGGTGTTCTGCACAGCGTCAGCTCGCAGCCGTCCGCGACCACTGCAGACTTCATATTCTCGACAAACTCGGCTGATAATTTGTTGAAGCCCGCGTTGGCAAGGACCGTGTAGTGAGGGAGGGATAAGTTCTTTCCGCCGCAGTGCTTCTTTTGGTACAATATGGCGCAGTTGTCGCCAAGGCTGAAATTTAGTTGATTAGCGGAAGCTCCGAATCAATCACTCAGGCATTCGGGAACGACAATTTCGCCATTTTGGAGACTTGATAGAGTAGTTCTCACATTTCGCGAGACGACTGATCAGGACACATGGTTTTGGCGGGAGGTCTGCACTTGCATGAAGCCGAAGAAGTTCGTGCTTCACCGATACCATAGTGGACTATTTCACCGAATGAGCCGTGTTGATACTTCTCGCATTCTGCCTGAATATGCAAAACGATAAACAGCACGTAAGCGCCCCTCAAATGGTGCACCAGGAGATATGTTCCAATGTGGGGAACATTAAAACAAGCCTACAGTGCACCATCACAATATTGCAACAACTAACAAATCGCGTTCCAAATTCGGGCTCATGGCATAACGTGAGCACGCAGTCCTTGGCAACCATGACGGATTCGATTTCGTCTCCGAAGTTTTCGGCTCCCAAGTAACTGTATTGGGCGTCGCTTGCAAGCGTCAAATTTCGGCCGGTACACTGCGATTTCTTGAAGATGACGCCACAGCTGTCTTTCATGCTTCAAATCGTTATCAGTAGGAGGTGTAACGTGAGTCTACTTAAAGAGGGGCTGGAACTTCTTGTCATGATGCCAATCTGAATGGGAGTGCATTTCCACATACATCAACTTCCGAAAATTACCAACTGCACTCCCATTAAGGCTGGCATTTTGCTAAGAATTTCTTCCTCAGTCCGTCCGTCATGTGCTTCTTTGAAGCTTCGTATTGTCTGTCTTCTAATGCAGAGCCCAGTATCGTTTAGCTTCTTAGACGGAGCTCCGCATTGTCTTATCAAGCGTTTTCAGGAAGAATATTACTTCGCCGCCGTGGGCTCTGGGCATTTTGGTGCTGCCTTTTCTTTCCAGCACGTGCAAGCCGCGGATGATTCCCCAATTCGGTAGAGGATATTTTTCGATGTATTGGAATAGAGAGCACACATGCCCTGTTAATAAGGAGTTACGCATATTCTTTTGGGAAACAACAGTCGTCTAAATCCCACGCTCGAAAATTTTTAAATTTCGTAAGAGACCTACTCACAGTCTTTTGTAATTTCGAGCGGGGAAAATTAATTAGTATACTGAACCTTGAAATATGTGTAGTCGCATATTTTCAACTCGCATCCTTCCGCAACGACAAAGGATTGCATTCCGCCGTCAAATTGGTGGTTGTCAAAAAAGGAGTATGCATCTCCATTGAAAAATGAAAGACTCCGACCCCAGCAATTGCGCCGGTCGAATGCAACGGCGCAAGCATCGCCCACACTGAAATATTACAAGAGCATACTGAAGAACACCATTGATATCATATTAATTTGCAAAGACACTAGACTTCTTACTCGAAACTGCAATTCCACAAGAGCACGGTGTTCTCGCGCCCATACAAACGGCGTGCCAAAAAACGTTTGCTAAAATAAGAACGAAAATGACTTCATGAAAGCATGGATCCTGGTCAGAATTTTGTGGCGAAAAATCCTGTCCACAGTTTGGGGGTCCACATGGTGTATTTCAGGCATACGGTAGCGAAAATGGCCGTTTACCCCTTCGATTTTGGCCATTTTACTCATTCCGGAGATCCGCAGAAGCAGATTTTGCAGAACTGGGCCGGCTGACCTATTAAAACTTGTCAGGAATATTGTTAGGGCCAAAATGGTCCTACCATAGTATATGTAGATAGGCTTCCCTGGGAGTACGGTAGCGAAAATGGCCGTTTACCCCTTCGATTTTGGCCTTTTTGGGCATTCCGGAGGTCCGCAGACGCAGGTTTTGCA
>JACMIG010004114.1:0-10843 GCA_014805385.1 Levipalatum texanum
TGAGTGGTGTCATGTGGTGAGTGACTCCCTTCATCGCTTCCTGAGCAGCGATTCCTCCCACGACGGAACAGACGTTGACGAGGTTTCCCTGGGCCTGAAGATTCGTAATAGGATACGGTGAGAAGAAAGGAACATACGGAAAAGGAGAAGAGTTCAATGAGCTTGTCGTCGACATCAGCTCCAGTGGGCAGCTCTGCCTTCAGGAGCGCCACGTCCTCCGCATTACGAGAACGTGGAGACATAGAAAAATCGATAATCATGAAAACCGATGCTAATGATACTGCCTTAACCGCTTACCTGCCGTGCTTCTCCTCAAAAGCGTAGAGGGCAGTCCACAGGGCGGCGAGCTTATCGGGCCAATCGAAATGGGCATAGTCGTATATCGCGTGTTCGGGCTCGGCCAGGGACGCTTCCAGAGACTTGTGCGCCACATTGAAGGGTACCTGAAAGTTGACATTTTCATCTCCAATTAGATGGGAAAGAATTTAATAAACAAGTCGGCATTGGATTATCGAAGAATGCCAGGAGCAAAATAAGCATTTCCATACCTTGACTTGCCGTCCCCGTCCGCCATCGACGTAAGCAGCCATCGACTTGGCTGCATCTCCAATGTTGAAGACGTGCGGCTCTGAAAATAGCTGGAATAGATCGAATACAAATATAGTACTCACTCTTGACGGTGACCTTGATGGGTGCGTGGTCGTTGAGTTCTACGGGACCCTTGACCTCGGAGAAGGTCACGTGATCGCCGTCCTGTTAAAGGCCTGCTTATCAATTGAAGAAATCGATGAATCAATAAAAAGATGAATTAGAACCTCGAGTCCGTGCATGGCATTCTCGAGTGTCGTGACGTCTCCACTGCCAACATCGATGTGCTCGATGTGGAACTATAAGGCATTTTCAAAATTGAAATAAACATTGCCCACCTCCTTGCACGACTCTCCGTTGGCGTAATCCACCTTGAATGCATCTCCGAAATCAACGAACACATACGAGAAGAGGCCGCGCGCATCAGCGATGAGGAGCCTGTAAATAGGATGCGTCCAATTTCCCGATATTTTAACTGCATTATTTGAATTACCTCTTTCCGGCACTGCGCACCCATTGGGAGACGGCGAGTTGCTTGGAGCGCGGGGCATCAGTCAACACAATCAGCTAAATACATAAGAGAATTAATCGTTGTTGAGGGGGAAAACACTCACATCAAACTGGGCAATGTATTTGGCGGTCAGCTCCTCCTTGTGAAGGGTGCACGTCACGGAATCGTTGAGTTCCGAGAGCCTGAAAAACGTAGTTGTGTTTTCCCGCCAAAATGCCTTGAGGCATTTTAGGCGGGAAAACACTACCCGGAGAATACACGCATCGCCTTCCAGCAAATGATCTATATGCCTTCTGACGAGAGCGCGTCACACCTCGTGATCTATCGATAATATTATGTGGTGCCCTTCGCGCTCGCCACTGCGCGATCTACCTTCTTGGTAGTCGTGCGCGTCGAATCGTGATCTATCGCCTTTTTTGATCTATTGATTTTTTGTTATTCTTTGCGCGCGCTTCCTCATGATCTACTATTTCGCGAATTCACCCCGCATGCGGGCCCGCATAAGTACGCGATCCGAATCGAGAATTCAAGCGCCTCTCCGACTTCGTACAATTTCCGAATTGTTCCCGTAATTCTCGTCTCTTCGATCTTTCCCGGAACCGGGCCAGTTGGGAAACCTAGACTAGGCGCAGGCAAAACCGTATCACTTTATACCGCTTTTTCCACTACTGTCCGAGCCGTTTTGGGGGTCGGATCCGGTAGCGGACACCTGTTCCAGCTCCTATTATGCGGATTTTTCTTGGGAGGCTCGTAGGTCGTTTTGATGTTTTTTTCGCGCCAATCGATATAGTCTCGTCAGACGAGCGGCAAGGACGCGCTGAGCGGGCAGACTGGCGGATGGGACTGAGGGGGCGGCATGGTCTCGGGCTAAGAGGATTGGGGTTGTCGGGGACTGGCGGGAGCGTACGGTCCATTCTCCCGGAACGGAGAGACGGATGAGAGAGAGAGTCCACGAACGACTGCCGGGATCGTGCCTCGTCGTTTATGGGATGGCCTCCTTCCACAACCTCCTGTGCTCTTCTAACTCCTCATTGTCGTAGTTGATGCGGGCCATGGTGTTCGCCAGCGCATCTCCTCCCTTCCTCTTGATGCGGTAGAGTTGGCTGATGAAAAGATCGGCCACCTCGGGGGAATAGAAAGTGAGGATGATGAGCGAGGGGAAGGGGGAGGGATCTTGGAAGGAAGTCGATAGAACTTAGTGGTCGTAGACGAGCTCTTTGCGGAGGAAGGCCATGAGGTCGTAGTCATCTTCGTCCTCGGGATCCCACGGAGGAAGACTTGACGTCTTCGTAGGACTGTAGTGATTTGGCGTAATGTGGGGCAGCATTTTTCTAATTACTTTGCTTCATGAGGTTTGGAAAGCGTTTAATTTTCGTGATCCATTTTTGGCGCGCGTTATCTATTGATTCTCTCGATCTACTTTATTGCGTGTAAAAGTCATGTATGCAGTATGAAGCAGCCTGAGCGGTCGAGGAAAGAGAGTGGATCTGTCCAATCCAGCCAGAATGGTCAGTTTATTGTTAGATCTTTAAAGGAGGGGAATGGTGACCAAATGGATAACACCCGAATAGCAAGAGCACTTTAAAATTGCAAACAACGGTTTCACCTTCGTTTTCGTAGAAACCAATATAATTTTGATTTGGCAAGTGCCAATAACGCCTTTTTATTATAAAGGCATCCACTTTATTTCTCCAAATTTTCGTGGCCTAGAACAGGAGAATTTTGTTATTCCGTTTTCCTGGCTTCATTTTTGACTTTTATATTATGAGGTCATGGTTTTCGTAAATCTGAAGGTGAGATGAACATCGTAGCGAGGCTCGATTTGTTGAATGAATTTTCTATTAGAAAAGCCACCTTCCGTTCCACAGCGAGCCAGCCAGGTGATAAAAATCGCGCTCCGCGGTTTGGTGGCGGAATCGGGAGAGGGAGGGGGGCTGCTACGAATAAACTTGGCAGTTCGCCAGCCGCGCAATCCCGAACTGTGAGATCTATGTCTTTATCGAATTCGAATCTTCAATTTCACAGCCTTTCGCAACTAGAATTTTTCTAAAACTCTTTCACTGAATGAGCCCCGCAGTGAATTGTCGACCTTCACGCATTTGTCACTTTAAGTCAAAAGAATCATACACGTAGTGCAGGAAAATGTACTGGGCGGCGATTGCAAAATGGGAATTGCGATGTTTGGCTATTTGATATAGGCATCACATGTCAAAACGCGAACTGATAATACCGTATGCTGCAGCCAATGGGGAGAGAGCGGGTGACACGCTGCGTGTCTTTTTTCTCTGGTGTTTCTCTTTCTAACTCGCTCGTCTCCGCCGTGTTATTGTATTCACTGAAATTTGTAGGCCCAGATCCCGAGGATACTTACTACTGGCAGCGTGGGTTGAGAGTTGAAGAAGATCCCGAATGGAGTCAGGTGTGGTCTCAACCATCTTCCATTGTCAATATCCTCACAATCAGTTTTTGTTTCACCGTATCCACAGCGATGTGAGTGAAGACGAAGCCGAAGCGAGGCTGACTCGATATCTGACCCTGACGGCACATCTGCCCTCCGATGCCGTCTGTTCCCCACCCATGAGTCATAATCGTTTGTTACAGGCTCTGAATATCCTGCACGAGAACGGGTACGACATCCATGCATCACTGAATGTATGCAACGGAATGGAAATACCCACGCCTCTTTCCCTTCTCGAGGTCAGTGCGATAAGGCCTCAAGAAAAACGATGTTGCAGGAGAAAGTGCTCTTCGCGGCAGCCCCGTTCAGAGAGACCGACAGAAGATTGCGCGTAATCCCTCGGTTGGAGGGCGACGTGTATAATCTGGTACTCATTCTTATCCCTTATCATCAATTCCTTTCTTTAGCTGCCACACGTTGAAATGGCGGAAGTCCGCATCTTCTTCGGCAAGTTCGGTCGTGACGCCTTCTCGCTTCCGAAGAAGTTGTAAGTTCTCGCTTGATTGTGTACTGAAGCTAGATTGTGTGTACTGAAGCTAATTCGGAAATACGTAATGCAACACGTGACAAACAGCGTAGTTATACTGCACATAGACGCCTTCTTTTTGTTGCTAGCAAGGGAGTTTGGGTGTTACAGGCCGTCGCCCAAGAACCTCGCCGTCGCAATGAACGGAGAAGCAGAGGAAGCCGGGTACTGCATCACCCGCTTCCTTAAAACGATTCGAATATTTCGTCGGTGATCAGCCATTAGGCTGCCGCGTGGAGTTTTTCTTGGGGCGAAACTGAACTGTTGTAGTAAAATCCTGTTGTAGAAGTAGATTCCTGTTGGTCTCCGTTGGCTAACCATATTACTACCAGCCTTATCGCCCCTCGAAATCGCGGTAATACATAGTGCCCTTTTGATATTAAATTATTTGCAGATCTTGCTCTCGGTATCGTCGACCGGAGACAGAGATGGAAGTATCAGTTACTTCAACCGCATCCAAGCCTTGTGCCCATCGCGGGCGAATTTCCTCATCGCCATCACCATCTTCGCAATCTTCCTCCTCCTCGTTAATGCTTTTAAGCAAATTATCTAGAGCCTCACAGAACAAATGTTTCTTCCGGAACAACTATTTATTTAGTAGCGACAGTATTATTGCACGCTAGCGTTCTAAAAACTTATTAGGACCCACTCACCCCACTGGATCCGCGCGCAAACTATATCAATCGGTGCTAGGGATTTGCGACAATAAAAAAAAAACAAAATGTATCCAGATCGGAAAGCGGCTTCTCGGTGCTCCGCCGCATGCTGGCAATCGCGATGAATGGATGGGAGGAAGATGTCGACATCTTCTCCCCTCGAAGACTGCGTGAGAGCCCCACTCCGGCACGCTACAGTCCATCCATGGTCTCTCGCGAGTCTACTCCCCGATCCCTGAGCAGCATTTTCGATGGACCAGTGAGTTGACAATTTATATGCCATCCCCCGTTGAAAATGCTTGACGCTGCCTGTTCAGTCTATCATCACGGACTTGGACGGATACAAGATACCATCCCTTCCTCGGAAATCACGCGCTCGTCCTCTCTCCATCAACTCCCCCGCTCCAGTAATGATTTAGTGTCTCGGTGGTTTCGTACGATTCGATAACGATTATTTTCATTGGAAACATTGTCATATATTCATACCTCTCAAAAGAGCTGATCTTCAATTTATATGTGGCGTTAGAAATTATATATGCTTATATGTGCGGTGATGGAGCTTTTTCCGACGTCCTCATAATTCTTGCCGTTTCTTTAGTTGCTCGGAGCTCGTTGTCGATTTATATTTCCCCATACATAAGCCATAGGTGAATCCCGTAGTATTAGCTTTAGTTGACACGCTGCTTAATTTTGCAATACATTGCGATAAATGATGACGACATACATACTTACATATCTGCGTCGCGTGGTTAGATCCACTCTTTCTTACATTCCATGCAGGAATAGGAGGGGATTACAGTCCGTAAACAGCTGGAGAAATCGTCGTTAAACATTTCGGAGAAATGGCTACGGTCGTACCGCGGAGACTGATTGCACGCAGATCAGCGCGCACCAACCGCGCTCAAAATTTTTTGAGCGCGGTGTAACGATAAGAGACGGAATTATTGCGCGCGCAGTCAAAAATTGACATCCGGTTGGGCTCGGACAATACCTTTGGAAACAGCCCTCTGCTCTGTTTGTGCCGATGTCATCCTCGCGGAGGTAGTATTGAGCCGATAGGTCCCGCCACGTCGCATTCACGGTGTCGTGGATCAAAACGTGGCGCACACCTGCAGTCAGCCCCCATTTTTTTAAATTTCGGACTTATCATACCTACCAGTCGTACAACGCCGCCTACGGCGGAGTTGCACGGCTGGAAAAGTTAATGTGGTATATATTGGGACTTGGCGGGCTGCTTCTGTTTTTCTGTCATTTTTATATGAACTGGGATGTGCGAAATTTATAGATTTTTGGAACACGCGCTCGACCTTTTCCGTGAAATCCGCTTCCGGAAAGTATGCAAAACTGGAGTTTACGGATTTTGTGAATATGCGGAATCGTTTTCCCGTGGCCGACTTGGAGGGGGTAGGTCAAGATCCCGACGCCCTAGGTCCGATTCCGTACATTCCGTTTCCGGTAAGTTGACTTTTCCCGAATTTACGGATTTTGGGAATATGCGGTATCATCTTCCCGTTGCCCACTTAGTGGGGGTTGGTCAAGTTCCCGAGGCTATAGGGCTGATTCCGTAAATTCCGATTCCGGAAAGTAGATTGTTCCCGAATTTACGGATTTTGGGAATATGCGGAATCATCTTCCCGTGGCCGACTTAGTGGGGGCACGTCAAGATCCCGAGGCTCTAGAACCAATTCCGTAAATTCCGGTTCCGGAAAGTAAACTTTTCCGGGATTTACGGATTCTGGGAATATGCGGAATCGTTTTTCCGTTGCCGACTTGGAGGTTTAGGTCAAGGTCCCGATGCTCTAGGGCTGATTCCGTACATTCCAATTCCAGTAAGTAGGACCCACGGCCACGGGAGGCCTTTTGCTGCGTATATTCCCAAGCTTCGTAATTTAAAAAAGGCACCTCCGAGAATGAGGTTCTTGGCCAGCTCAACTCCGACGCCGCCCATGCCCGAGATCAGGACGTTCGCGCCGCGCAGATTCAGCATAGCCGACTCACCCAGAGCATAGCTGCAGAGAAAATACTTAATAAAAATAGAAGATAGTGCTCAAATCTACGTCTAGTTCAACCAATAATGTCTGACATCTGACGAGAGTAGAGGTTCTTGTCGAGGGAGCCTTCCGAAGCGGCGGCTTCATTGGCAGGGGCTCCCGACAATGCGCCTGCCCCATTCTTGGCTCCAACCGTGGGTCCTGCTCCCCACAGCGAGCCAGCCAGGCCAAAAAAGTCGCTTCGCGCTCTGTGTATTATTGGCAGCAAGCGTCTAGCACGTGGGCATAGGGGCTGCTACGCAGTGACGTTTTTGGCAATTTGCCAGCCGCGAAAACCGGAACTGTGTGATCGCGCTTTATCGACCAAGTCTCCACTTTCGCGTTGACTTTCGCCATGTTCTAGAAGGAAAATTCCATCAATTTGGTCTCGTACGGATTGCCCTTAGAAATCACTGCGTCTTTCTGTTAACTCCAAACGCTGCGTAGCGATCCACAAAACGCTTCCCGCCAAGCGACCCCTTGGCTCGCTGTGGCTCCCGATCCGGCGGCTCCGTCGACCCATCATCTCCGCTTGCGACATCTAAAAAGAACAACTCGAACATGATCTAAGCTTTTAGTGTATCTATCTTGACACAATTTCATCCCAATGTCAATAATTTCAAAACATTATGAAATACCTCGGTACACTCTGTAATGCGGGCGCGCTTGTTGGCGGGTGAAGAGAAAAGGTTGGCGTCGTTCTCGTCGCCGCTCAGCTCCACCGAAGTCATTCAGAGATCATATAATAAATGCCCCTCAAATTCTCCGTGATTTCAAAGGTTTTGGATCCGCAGGACATGGTTGGACATAAGACAAAGGGCGATATTTCTGACATCAGATAAGAGGTCATATTTTCTCAGACATACCATTCAGGCTTCAGAAATGCGAAACCTAGCGAAATTCGATCAGAACTATACTTCGCAACAAGATACGGAAAACAATAAATCCAGTGGCCTAGCTCTCTCCCCCGGGCCATGCCCTTCGCTGATCCTTCCCGCCATCCTGGCCCAAATACTCTCCCTTTCCAGTTTCGTCAGAACGACGAAATGTACTGGAGGATCCACGCGAGCTCCACGGAGCACGTCGAAAGACTGTTCGACGAAAGTAATACAAATCATCCACTCGCGGAAATTGGTAGTGATAATACTTCACCCAGCTGCTTCCAGAACGCACCTCTCCTTTCCTCTCCCACCTCCTCGCTCCCGTCTCCCTCATACCCCTCTGCTCACAATCAGTCGTACTTGTATCATCATGAACTAGTGCATCCTCAGCTGCCCTCATACAGCTCCCACTTGCAGTGCCCATGATGGCGTCTAAAACATTGTAAATGTAGAAGTTCGTAATATTAAAATACTCTTTATGAATTATTTCAAGAAACGGAAATATGCAAAGACTGAGAGACGAAGTGAAACGAGTTGCTCGGATTGGCATGAGAGGAGTAAAACATGGATGCAAACAATTAACATAAGTGAGACTCGCATTCAGACAAATGGGAAAGCGGACCAGAGTTCACGACGATAAATTACAAACACCGAATTGAGAAACGTTATTCGACTCGTCATATACAAGGTTGCGGTGCACATTATGAAGACGTTGAAACTGGATTGATTAGCACGTTATAATAGGTGGAAGCAAATGGAGATCTAGTTACACGAAGGGATAGAAAAGACGATGATCTAAGCAGTGGCAAAGTCGTACTTGATGTAAGGGATCTCGACGTCTTCGTCCGTGGCGGGGTCAGTGGCCATGCACTCGAGGACGAGTGACCGGACGTGCTCAGCAATGGGCACCTTCGACACGTCTGCCACCACCTGCTTCACCCTGTAATGGAAGGTATCAACAAGAGAAGAGCGATAAATAGACTTACTCGTTGCCCTCGCGCTCGGCCCGTTTGCGTGCATCCATGAAGAAGGAGTAGATGAGGGAGACACCGGCGGAGATCATCCCAATCTCCACTCCGCACTCCTTTTCTACGAGATCCTGGAAGAACATCTTGGAGTGGAATCAAACAAGCGAATGCACCTTCAACTCGGCCAGCGACTTCGGGCCGCGAATCTCGATGCGATCCCACAGCGTGAATTCGCGATCACCGTACTGAAATACAAGAGCTCATTCCACTGCGAGACCAAAGATCAAAGCAGAAACAAATGGCCAACCTTCTTCTTGGGGGCCGCAATGGGCTCGGAGAATCCAAAGAAGGGTAGGGCGAGGTTGATGAATCCATTCTTGAACCGATCCATCGGCGGGTGCGCCACTCCGCGTTCCGATTCCAGCAGAACCTGTGGTGATACCGTAACTCGAAATTTCCGTGCGGGATACCGTCTTGAACAATTCGATGCAGACGAGTCCGGCGACGGCGGCAGTCGTGGTCGCAATGGCGGGAATGATGCGGCCGGCGATCTGGCGGGTCTGAAAGATGGGTAAATGTAACAATAATTGGAACTTATGATTAATTATGTTATTAATAGAGTACCTTCATGCGGTCTGCCTGCTGGATGGTGTAGTTATCTGCACGCAGATTGGAGGCGGCCGTGATGAACTCCATGTGGTGATTGCTGTCGTCATCCTTCTCAAAGTCGATGGGGATGAGAAGAGGCGTGTCCGAGGGAATCAGGGCCAGTTTTCGCTTCAGCTCTTCCAGAAGCACGTCCACATCGCTGTCGCTGTCGTTGACGGGTACCTGCATAGAACAAATAAAAGCATAATTGCATTTCGAATTAAATCGGAATGCTATGAGATGGATTATTAAGTGTTATGGCTAGGAGTCACCAACGATTTCGTGAAACTCGTTCTAAATTCCTGTTCTTGTGCTCATTCGATTCGTTATCACTGCAGCATTGCGAAAATAGCAAAGAAACAGCGAGAAAGCGCTTCATTGACGAGATATAGGGCTGAAAAGGGCAACCCCCAAATCGCGATTTCTGTGATCGATGTTGGGGCGCGCGGCGGAGCACGCCTATAACATGAAAAATGAATTACATTTTATCGCCTGTATGTAATTTATTTCGCTGTATTATACTTATTTTCTATGGCGAAATCGATGCAACAAACCGTATTCAATCATTTTGTGACGTTACGTTGCTGTAAGCGATCCAGGGAGCAGAGGAGCTTATGGGTAAAAAAACAGGTTTTTCTAAAAAATGTGTTTCTTCAAATTTCTTCATTTTTATGTATATAGTACTATTTTCTCCTGGCTACAAGATGAGCATAGTAAGAGGGGCGGATCTTGTTTCTGAAGAAGGTCGCAGATCAAAATAGACCATAAACCGCTAGAAAAGCAACATTTCACGCTGGTTCTAAAAGTGTGGTTCACGAATTTTCTTCATTCTGAACGCCGTAGTACTATTTTTGATGGGCTAAATGATGGTACTAACTAGAACCGCGGATCTTGTCAGAATCAATACGAAAAGAGAGTCAGAAGATTTGGTTATACCGTCACTTTGAGCACCCGTATCACACTACTAAAGCCGCAATCGTGAACCAATCAAAGAGGAAAGTACTCAGGGACAGTTGGAGAGTCGATTCAGCTGAAAAAAGCGACTTCCAACCAAACAGCGAAAAAGATACAAGCGTTACAATCTTGTCGATTTTCAGAATGTGATCATAGTTGTATATTTGCCTTACAAAAGCGCAAACAATTCACTTTTAAACTCCCGCCGACGATAGTCGTCAGTCACAGCAATTTGCGTAGTCGGAAATTCAGTTTACGATTCGTTGGTGATCCCTAGTTATGGCACCCTCTTCTCACCCTTTCGGCAGCCTCCTTTGCCTCTGCATCGGTCGTCGCAATCTTCACACCCTCACGCGGCTTGAAGGCTTCCACCTAAAAGAGCAGATAAACTCGGAAACAGCGAATATCAGGCCGGTCACGAGAGGATCGGAAGGATCTCACACAATCTCGAACAGTGATCCTGGCATAAAAATGTTTGTATTTTTTAAATTACTAACAACCTTCCCTCGACACCGTGGCGAAAGAAAAAAATTCGAAATTGAGTTTTCGATTTGTTATGGGGTCCGAAAGGCGAGAGTCTCGAAAAAAACGCATTCTCGCCGTGAATTGAAGGGTGATTTGGT
>JACMIG010004116.1:0-10832 GCA_014805385.1 Levipalatum texanum
CTCCTGACGTCGGCGGGTGGAAGGCCTGCTCAAATATCCCTCCTCGCTGTAGTCGAGGACCTGCT
This sequence comes from Levipalatum texanum, assembly GCA_014805385.1. Taxonomy (NCBI): domain Eukaryota; kingdom Metazoa; phylum Nematoda; class Chromadorea; order Rhabditida; family Diplogasteridae; genus Levipalatum; species Levipalatum texanum. Next base: position 66 of record JACMIG010004116.1, read on the forward strand.
CCAATAGTCCTCCCGCTGTAGCCGAGGATCTGCTGTAATAATCCTCCCGTCGCGGTCGATCGCATCTCGATGCTCCCGCACTGCGTCATACCAGTGGCGCCACTGCTGACGATGAAGTAAATCCATAATACCATTTAACGCGTCGTACAGCGCGCGCTGCTGTAGACGATGCAGTCGATCCGGGGCGGTTTTTCGCTCAGCCTTCCCTCCCGTCGGTGCTGCATATGCGAAGGGCGATGATCAGTCGCCTCCGACTCTTCACTGTATGTACCTCCTGTGTCTCCGGACGACACAGGGAACGGTGGAAACGGGGATCAATCCGCTCCACTGACTGCATATACCATTTAATGAGATGTAGACCTTATTCCATTATCGTTCTTCTCGCCGGCGTGTCCTTCTCTTCTGTGTCGACTCAGAAGAAGATTCCATTGGCGCGGCAGAATGACGAAGGCTTCGGGTGACCGTAGTTTCTTCTTGCTGCAGCAAAGACGAAAAACGGCGACATCTTGGACTTGTTGAAAACTGGTGCGTAGAAAAAAATCGGGCAGCACTTCCGTGTTCCGGCCAATAACTTGCATCGGATCGTAGTGAATTATATACGCGTAAGCATATATAACCCACCGTTGTGTAGCGTATCCCATTGAGAAGGTAGAGTACCTTGACGTAGTTGGTGTGGTAGAATGCTCGCACTCAGGGAGCTGTGCCCGATCAACATCGAAGACTTCTTACTTGATTGCGAAGTACTTGTGACTTAGTCTTGTGATGTAAATCTTGAGATATCCCATTGAAAATGTTGTAGTAGTTGGAGTTGTCGTTGAGCTCGTTGTTGACGTGGTTGACGTATGCCATTCATAGAGTCGTAGTTATGAAATGATATCCCATTAGTCTTCTATGTCGATCGGATCCCTGTCCACTTTTAATCGCGCGCGACGGCAATATTACATCGTACACACGCGACGTACGGGCGGCACGGATTAGAGAAGACGATGCACCATGTCGTGGCGCCCCATATTGCTACGAGGACACGAAGTTTAATGGTTACATCGCCCAAAGAACGCAATGTACGCTGACGTACGACTCCGGAAGACATCACAGCAATGCCTCCCTTATGTCTGTCAGCCGATCAGAAATGCTCAGGATGTGAATGAGACCAACACGGTAAGAAGAGTGGATTTATATCCCATTGTGAGGCAACACGGATGAACATAATCATAACATGATGGCGGTGAAGTCTCGGAACAACTCTAAATCTCACACTATCTCAACACTGAAAATCGATCTAAATCTCGCTCCGAATGGAGCGAAGTGGCGGGCCAGTGGCCATATGCCTACTGTACATGGCGCGAACATGAAAGTGACTACAACACGGACGCGCGATGGGTCAGATAGAAGTGAAGAGATAAAGATGGCCACTGGATTCCGCCACAGGCAACCCCTCCTGCTGGGAACATATCTCGTCGATCGAGAACCGCATTCACGGCATTGAAAGTGGAGATACATTGTATCTACGAATGCATGCAGTGCACCTGGAGCGGAATCTCGCAGCTTTATTCCGCGGTGATCGATGATTTGCGCTCATACACTCTTTGCATCTGGATCGCGGGAATTGCGTTCAGTGATTTTTCGTCTTTGCCCGTCATCGAAGTGAGCGGGTGAATTGGCATGGCCGTTTAGCTTTCTTCCGTGATTCTCAAAACCTGCTCGGAGTTGCCAAGTATTCTCAAATTACCTCAGTTCTTCTCGACCTGCCCATCTTCCTCATTTACTCCAACAGTCGGATCGCTGCCTTTCATTGTGTTTTATTTTACTGCATCAGGAACTCGGAATATTTTCTTATGATTGCAAATTCCAATTGTATCAATAGGGCTCAAAATTCAAACTATGGAGTGGGAGTCTATATCTTGATGAGGGGACAGGAATTCTCAGGAGTACTATGCTTATTGAATCATTCGATAAATCAAAGATGCGCCTTATGAAGTGTGATAATTAATTAATTTTAAATTTATCGCAATTACAGTTTCATTATATTTGCTGACAGTTTAGAAGCCGTTTCCTGCTCCTCCTTGTAGAACAGTTCCCGAAGAAATAGTCTGACGGGGTCGTCCGATGGGACGGAGGCCTTCTCCTTCACTTGCTCCGATGCCCCTTCCCACATCTTCATATAGGCCAGCTCGGTCAGTGATCGCACCTGATGAAGTTCATTCGAGTTAGAATTCTATACGAATGTCTAACCCTGATTTTTCCCGCGAACCTTCGCATGAGGAAGCTTCCGTAATTCTTCTGATACGCCTCCAACCATCGCGTTACCCTCTTATTGTAGTCGTCCTAAGGAAGAGTAGAACGTTAATACGAAGTCGAGAGAGAGAGACTGACCAAATCATGCGAAATGATGAAGTAGTTTCTTTCTAAACGACGTGCCCAGTCGATTTCCGCCATCCATGAACACTCACTCCTGTTTGAGTCGCGATGGAAATGGTTTTCCGTCTGGACAATGGAGAGAATCTCGCGAATCTGGGCAGAGAAATGGTGTGGTTTAACAAGAGCGGATGAAACTCACTGTCCGCAGTCGGGGACTATTGGGGGCAGTGGATCTCCAGGAGGAATCGTAGTGGACGGGGAAGGAGAGGGAGGCGGTGCGACGGTAGATGAATGGAGGGACGAGGGGGTAGGAACCGATGCTGATGGGGAACGGCATGGTTTGGTAATGAGTTGAATGGATGGAGGATGGAGAAGTGGAAAATTTGAACTGGTAATTTTGTGCTCGATATATCCAAGGTTGTCCGCACTCAGTTCGAATACTCGGTGTACCGGCCACACTGGCCGATACAGGTGTAGTCTATAGTCTGTCCTTCGCATCAAAAAGGTAGCAGGCTTGTTATTCTTGTATCCGTTTTATCTACTTGCTCAACCAATCAATCAATCAATCAATCAATCAAAATCGCTGCAGTCAACAAACTCGGAGAGTGTCGACATCTTCGCAGTCGTGGAGACCTGGAGTGCAGGAATCAGAACGTGGCTTACGCGGATTTACAAGGTTTTTCTCGACAACCATCACTTTCAACCCAACATGTGGAAGGACGGAGTCACCCACATGTTGCGACACGGCCTTCAACAATGTCCGGTGGTCTAAACCCGTTTGCAATGTCCCGGACACTCTGCTCACCTCCCCACCCCTCCTCTCCCTCACTCTTCCTTTCCCCCCGATCGGTCGTTGGAGCCATTACACTCCACTCCCGCTCGCCCCCCACTAAAACCCTCAGCCAGTCGCTTCAATCGCCAGCCTCCTTGCCTCTTTCCCTTTTGCATATCGTCAATCACGAACTTTATGATACAATAGTGACGATTGGCATCGATCGTCACGATTGACGCCGATTTATTTCTTTTGCTTTTCCGGGCGATCTTGGCCAAATTTCGACATTCTGTTTGTTTCTGGTTGTTTTTTCGAGTCAACTTACCTTCTGGGGCCCGGTATTAAGAGACATTATTTGGGAAAGTGGAAGATCCCACGGATGGGCCCAAGTTGACCCCCCATAAAATTGGTATCTACGGACTCCCCACGGTGTGGGGAGATGATCTGGGGGGATAACTAAGCCTACTACTGCATTTAGCGGAATCTAGGAGGTCCGGACTGAAAAAAATCGATAATTACAAACTTGCTCGAAATGAACTTTCGTGTAATTGTTCTGGTGTATTTCGATGCGCTGATTCCGAATATGCATGATATTTTTCAAAAAAGTGAAGTTTTCGGCCACTTATGGTCCAAAAAGTGGTTTTTTCCCGGATTTTCGTCATTCGGAGGCCCAAAACACCCCTTGGATACCCCGATGCGCGGCTACTGACTTCAAAATCGAATTCTACGAATCTTTTTACCTGTGTGTGGAGAGTTTCGTCGAAAAATTTGAATATATACATCTTCAAATTTCGACAAGAAAATGACAACTCGGATGAAAATCTAGACGCTCTTATTCCGTACACGGCCACAACCTGTAGACATGCTCGTTCCGCACACAGCAGACAGCTCGCATGGAGCAATGGCAAGTGTTCGGACTCGCGCCACCAAGGTTGGAGGTTCAATTCCCCGGCGAGCAATTACTTTTGCTTTCATTTCTCATTTATCTTTCGACCAGTCGGACTCGGCACCGCTTCGCGGCGCCGACTCCAACTGGATACACCGCAAACTTGGGTAATTAAACCGGTGTGACGTCACAGCCCCGCCCCCTACCTCAAACTTGGGTAATTAAACCGGTGACGTCACAGATGAGAGGGGTAGAGCGATTGCACAATATTGTGCAATCGATGACGTCACAGGTGTAACAGACGTACACACAACGCGATTATTAAGGTAAATGATAACTTTCGTCGTTCATGGAGTCGATATACAAGTGAAAGAAGTGTGAAAGATGACAAAAATAAGTTACTGAATGCGTTATATCTAGATACAATAGTAATTCGTCACACATCTGAATCCAACCACGGTTTGTCCGGATCTTCGAACAGTTCTGTTTTGAATTCGTCTATCAGTTCTTCAATGGCATCGTCCTGACCCTTTCCCACATCTTTCGAATTATCAATGTCGTCATCTTCGAGAAGTGTACACTCTTCTTCTGCATCCCGCTTCGCTCTCACTACTCCATCCTTTTCTCGCTTTCGACAGAGTGTAGAGAAGAAGGATTTGATCTGCTGCGCAGTCAATATTTCCAAAGGAATAATCTCGTCGTTCTCTACCATCAGTCTCGCGGCCTGAAAAAATCATTATTCAATCAAATGACTTCTTACCTCTGTCGTGACGTCACACCGGTTTAATTACCCAAGTTTGAGGTGTATCCAGTTGGAGTCGGCGCCGCGAAGCGGTGCCGAGTCCGGCTGGCCGAAAGATAAATGAGAAATGAAAGCAAAAGTAATTGCTCGCCGGGGAATTGAACCTCCAACCTTGGTGGCGCGAGTCCGAACACTTGCCATTGCTCCATGCGAGCTGTCTGCAGTGTGCGGAACGAGCATGTCTACAGGTTGTGGCCGTGTACGGAATAAGAGCGTCTGGATTTTCATCCGAGTTGTCATTTTCTTGTCGAAATTTGAAGATGTATATATTGAAATTTTTCGACGAAACTCTCCACACATAGGTAAAAAGACCCGTCCGGACCTCCTAGATTCCGCTAAAAGCAGTAGCAGGCTTAGTTATCCCCTCAGATCATCTCCCCACACCGTGGGGAATCCGTAGATACCAATTTTATGGGGGGTCAACTTGGGCCCATCCGTGGGATCGCCTGCCATTGGTGCGCCCTCTCAAATAATGTCTCTTAACCCGAAATAATGCCCGTTTAATTGTTTAAAAACTCGCTGAATCGCGATTTGCAACCGCGCCGCGAATTAGCATGCCGACGCACTGCAAGCAGCATGCCTAATTCGCGGGCGCGGTCGCGAATCGCGATTCAGATAGTTTTCAAACAATTAAACGGGGCATTATTTCGGGTTAATTCCGGGCCCCAGTAGGTAAGTCGACCCGAAAAACAACCTGAAACAAACAGAATCTCGAAATTCGGCCTAGATCGCCCGGAAAAGCAAAAGTGAAATCAATCGGCGTCAATCGTGACGATCGATGTCGATCGTCACGATTGCATCATAAAGTTCGTGACTGACGATATTTGTCTGCATATCACACTTTCATCGCATCTTGAGAAAGAAATACTCTTGCATTCTTCGTTGTGATTATTGCCTCATTGTCAATGGTGAGAGAAATTGTTGTTAATTTGTATTTTCATTACAGAAGAGGGCTCCTATGCAGCCCAGGAACAGCAGCATGAATTTCGTTTTCGAAGACAGCTGCAGGATGAATAAATAAAGTTAGCCAATTGCTTCATGGTTCCAACCATGACTCTCCTTTGAGTTTCTAAATCCAAAAAAGATAAAAGACCCCTTTGTGACCCAATATTTCTCGCATTGTTTAGTCCCATCGCGTGCTATTGTGTGCAACGCATTGCCCCACCCGGGTCCTTTTCTATTCCAGAGGCCGTCGTCTTTACTTGGCAAAAAAACCTCTAAGCTACAGTATCCCCGACCGCCCATATTAATCCGTCTTTTTATATGGGGAGAGTGGGAATCTACCGTAATATCAATGGGAACCGTTGTAAGTAAAGCTGGGCGGGGGTCAATTAGGGTCCGACTCATGGGTGATTAATACAGTTTCATTAGAATTGTAGAGAGCAGAGCGCTAACAATATGTCATCCAATAGCCTAATCCCCTCTTCAGACCAACACCCTTCGACTTCCCTCGCCCGACATCGGCAACGGGTGCGAGTTTGTCCAAGGGCCAGCGCCGACGCGGAGACCTACAGGTACCCGTCGTCCACTGGCCAATCTTATCCATGCAGTGTGGAATCCGGAAACAATTTCACCTAGGCGCCCTCCTCACTCTGACGAAAACTACCTCAACCGACGTCGGCAAAACGGCATGGGAATGGAACTGCGAGCTGAGGTGCCCACATTGGGCGGCTGGACTCAACCATCTCCGCCACTAGGACGAGGAGCGTCTGAAGTCCAGGAGAGGGAACAGGAGAGACAGGCCCGGCTGAGCACCCTTCCATGGCCACTGCGAGCGAAAGAAGACTCAATGTCAGAATAAACCTCGAGTGTCCCCTAATAGTCACATGTTTGCTATTCTCAGCATATCCAATACTCTCACAGTTAGCCTTCTATCGAAATAACAGGCTGAGTCAACAACAATTGCAATCCACAGGAGGGTCTTATTCATAACAGCTACCACGTAATGAAATATATGTTGCGTAACCCCTCTCCCCCCCCCCCTTCCCCCTATATCCACCAAATCGCACACTACTTTGATAATCTTTCTCATCATTATCTAACATTTAAATCGACTTCATTCACCTCATACATTTGGTAACCCCGTCATATATAACGTTGCATTGTGGGTTGTATCTCGCCATAAATGGACATAAACTTCTTTCTCGAGCATCTCCTGAGATTGCGCACTGGGATGCGCCGGCCGCCGCTCGGCGTCCGGCCGGAAAAGGGATGCAGGGCGTCTAAATCGCACAGCTCTTGTTCCCCTCCGAGGAGCTCGGACCCCGGACGGTCCTAGTGGCGCTCGGAGGGCGGCGCCCTAAGGATGTCTTCGACGCCTACGACGTTCCCATCTTTGACACTCCGTAGTCGGGCAACGTTGATCATTTCGCCTCCACCCCACAACCGGCGCCATGTGCGGACCATGAAAGAACATGAGGGTGGAAAGCTTCCTCACACTAGCGAACAGTACCATTGAAGAAGTGAAGAAGATCGCACTAGCCTGGAGCTGTGAGGCGCTGTGCGCCTACAGGGCTGTATGGACCTGGAAGATACGGAAGACCTCGACATCCATAGTGGATAAAATATGTACGGGCACCTCGAATGTTATATAATTTTGCAGAGTGACCTCTTGAACCATATTGTTGTCAGATTGTGAGCCAAACTGTTTGTGAACGTATTTGCCAAGGATATTTGTTGTTCTCTTCATATCTTTCATCATAAACATTCCGTCAGAGCAGAAGGGCATGAAAATCATCAACGATACCACCTCCCTTATGATCTTAGCCAGTTCGGCTCAGCCAAGCGTTCTCAACTCTCCTCCCTCCCACTTTTCTTCCTCCTTTCTCACTCAATCGACTCGTTGCCCTTTCTTGCTATGCCTATCTGAATCTTTTCGCAGCATCAAAAAAACGATGTCACGGTCAATAATGTGGTTAACGGATGGCCCGTCTGTACCTGCGCTGATAAATGAAATTTTTAGCTATACTTTTACATTGTGCCAGAGTAATCCCATAGAACTTTCAGACCTTAATTCCTTTTCAGTGCAGTAATATAATAGAAGGCGAATTGTTGAGCGTGTGATTAAAAGTTTCCTTTGAACTTGAGTGTTTCTCTAACCCAGCCATCCTCTTCCACTATTCCAGTTCAATCGACTCTCTTGCTCTCATTCGTCCTCCATTGCTGCGTACGCTCTTCGTTTTCAATCCTATCATTCACATTGATTTTTCTGAATATTTTAGATGAGGGCTCCTACGCAGCCCACGAACGTCATCAAGAGTTTCAACTCGAACGACACCTACTAAAAACAGAAATGAGGTACCTATCCAATAAGGATCAGTCCCCTGCCTGAACAGAGTTGGGTCAAAACTTAAATATCGATCTTAACGTCAACATTGACTATTCCATCGCAGATATCGCTGGCATCTGGGAGACCATCGCATAAGCCCAGGAATCCGTCGCGAAGTGCTCCAATATCCCCCAAGAAGCCACTGTCGTCGGGAGGAACCGCCTCAATTTTGTAAGTGCATTACAAAACAATAATTCCAGTGTCTGCGCAGTTTTGTTCTGCATCAATATAGATTATTAAAGGGAATCCTCATCTTCTAAGCGCGCAAGAGTGCAAGGAAATGGCTGGGCCATCTGATACAAGGAATCGATCGAGATGGAGGAAATAGGAGCAGAATTCGAAGAGAAGAATAGAAGCTCACGTTCATTTAATCAAGACGCTGAAGTCGCATTCACCGTCATGAGCAACAAGTGATTTCCCGATTATTTGTTTCATGAGTACGACGAAAATCTAATAGCTCATCAAGTCATCTGATGATTTCTCTGAACTTCCTGCAGATATTTTTTTAGTTTCATTGATTGCCCACATCCACCAGGGTGTGAATTCATCGTTCCATTTTGGGTCTAGAATATACTGATGTTGGACCTTTCGGATGGAGACCCCCCGTCGCAGTGTTGGCAACGCCGAATTGGCAAAGTCGCGGCATGCGCGTCGAATTTTACAAACTACTATGTTCCGGTGCCCTATCCTCTTCCACTATCCTTCCGTGTCTGCATTCCTTCTCTTCATAGTGTCACTTATAATGTAAGGTTTTACAAGGAGTGTTTCTCGTTCACCATCTTCTTGAGATGAATTCGACTGTCTCGCTTGAATGGAGGCAGTTCCCTGACGATGTCCCGCGATCTCTATCACATTCAACTGCCATATACCTTTCCACTGCATCTTTTAATCCCCACCCATTATTGTACTGCTGTTCCTACCGTACACACTTAGTCGGCTGTTCATAAACCATTTTCTTGCAGCTTGTGGTTGTTGCTGGTGCATCGCAAGTCTGACCGCAGAACCAAGTAGATTTCAGCTGCGACTTGAAGCAAAAATTCAACAAAATTTCCATGGTTGGGATGACGACATCTTCCCCTCGCCACAATACTGTACACCCCAGTCCTTTCCTCCTCCCTTTTTGTCTTTCCATCCATGTCAATGGTCTCAGTTCAGTCCACGATACCCATCTCTTTCAGCTGGTCGGAGTCTCCCACATGTTGCGACCCGGCCCATAGCCATTACAATGCCCGATGGCCTAAACCCGTTTGCATTGGCCCGAAGTCTCTGCTTCCCTCCACACTCCCCCTCTCCTTCACTCCTTTCTGATGATGAGGGCTCCTACGCAGCTCACTAACATCATATTGAATTGAATTTCTTTGCTGAAGACGTCAGCCGGACGAATAAATAAGGTTAGTCAACTTCAGCTTCTAAAAATGTCTCATATTACTGTTTACAGATTGGAAAAGAGAAAGATGGTTGTAATATTTAAGAAGCCGTAGAGCACGTAGAGTATGACCGAGCGCGAAACGAGACCTAGAATGTAACAAGAGATTAGACGATGAGAGAGCCGAGTGTTATCAGCAAATTTCCCGGTCTTGAAATGTTCAATTTACCGTGATGAAAGTGGTAGATCAAAAGGTCCAGTTCGTTATTGTAGAGAACCCGAAACGTTCAAATTCCCACGCCCGGACAACCCCTATCACGGACTGCGTGCGCTTTTGATCTACCTTATTGAACCCCGTTTCATGACCCGTGTGATCCAATCGACTATGAAAATGGGCTCGAGGAGGTAGATCAATAAAAAAACCCAGTCCGTCATAGGAGTTGTCTGGGCGTGGGAATTAGAACGCTTCGGGTTCTCTACATTATGTATGTTTTAGAGTGTGTGAATTTGCCGCTCCTGTGTGCACGACAGTACGATGAATCGGGGATAAGCAGTCTTTCTCTTCAGATCGTCCGGGACTGTATGAGTGGACCAAGGGGGCAGAACGGCGCCGCATACATACATCAGCGAACAACGAAATACGACCCGAAAAATCCCAAGGACGCGGAGAACGTCCAGAACGCCATCTCATCCGTCATACACAACTAGGAAGAAGCCGCCGACCCAAGAGCTTCATAGGAGGCCCCCTTCGAACGGTGGGAACACTGCGTGAGATGCACCTGGGACTTCGCGCAGAGGAACAACACCTACCATATTTTTGTTTCGATATTGTCTCTGTTGATAAAGTATTGACGGGACACCCTGAGTTTTCGCATTCGCCATACTGGCGCGGGGGAAAAAGTAGCTGGGCTCACAAACCATCCGAAATTGGCGCTCGCCAAAGCAATTTTAACTTATCGTTTGGTAGGTTCCGCGTCTTATATCTCCGGGCCGCAAAGTACGAAAAAACGACTTGAAGCCGGATTTTCGATTTACTATTATTTACCACAGTACACCTCCCACTCTCCTTTTGTTCTCCCCATCTATTGTCAAGTACCCAAGCAATTCTAAATTATCGATCGGGAGGCATAACGTCAGGTTCCTGTATCTGTGCGTCATCAAAGAGTTTGTTGCTCAAATTTTGCAGGCTTCGGTTGGAATCCAGGTCCAACTGGCATGCAAAATTTCAGCTTCGTAGCCCTTTTTGTTCCGGAGA
>JACMIG010004117.1:0-10830 GCA_014805385.1 Levipalatum texanum
TAGTTCCGAAATTGGGCTGATGACGACTTGTAGATTGAGCCTAGTTCCGAAATTGGGCTGATGACGACTTGTAGATTGAGCCTAGTTCCGAAATTGGGCTGATGACGACTTGTAGATTGAGCCTAGTTCCGAAATTGGGCAGATGCAGGCACCGATTATCCTGTCGTTTATGATTTCACGTGATGGCGGCCAGCGTAGATCTCGTGAAATGTGCAGACAGGGGAGTTTGGAATGGACGCATTAAGTGGTTATGGATACGCCACCAATAATTGCGACGATTCAGTACTTCTTCAGATCCTGTGTACCTGCCAACTATTTTGAACGCTTGCATCGAACTCTCAGCATCACGCGAATCGAAAAAGAGTCTGAAGTGATGTACGCCCAGAAGTCGCATCAGATGTGTCACTCACAAACTCTCGTGTATAATATTCGATCCTTTCGTACCTTATTGCGTCATCCGATTAGAATGATCCGGATGAACTAATACAATACTTCTTCGGATCCTGTGTACCAGCCAACTTCTAGTCGCTTCTTTCATTAATCACGCCCAGATAACGACAATTTTTGCCTTGACCGAGACTTGCGCATCCGCACCCGATGAATAAACGTGTTCTAAATCTTCGACATTTTGTCACAAAGTAGCGGTCTCCACCGGGCGAGACTCTCCAGATGAGGCGAGGAAGCCGCTTCCTTGAGGTTCCCTTCTTTCCATTTCCCATAGTAGTAGGCTGAATCTGCATTCGTGCGTCAATGCTTTCCTCCAGCCTGGCCCTTGACGACCGGCTTCACAACGCCCACGGCGAATTCTACATTGTGCCAGCTGTGGAGTCCGTGGAAAGAGTGACAGGCTTCACATTTCCTCTCCTCTCTGAATTCACGTGAAATCCACAGGCTCCCTCGAAATGTGAATTCTTGGAGCGCACAGAATAAAACGTGAAATCTTGGACAGAATGGGTGCATTGCGACCTAGTATAGACTGTTCCGATAATTTGGATCGAACACTGTATTACTCGAATCCGAATCCTTGAAAACGACCGCAAAGAATGCAGCACGCACCGAATTCCATAAATAAGAGCAATTTTACAGTGTATACAACTTACCACAGACAGAATTCCGCAACTGGAAAAAATCCAGGCCTGGCGAACGCTGCGCTACTTACGGCGCTACAAAAGAATCTTTTGCGAACTTTTTACGGGCCGGAATCTTGTTGAGTTGTGTGAAATGTTCTATTTATCATCTCTTCGGTTTGAATGCATATCAACTAGCATGTAAAATTACCTCCACAGACTTCGATTCCTTGCGAAGATAGAACAAGAGCTGTCAGCTAACGGTTTTCCCAGTGCATCGAAACTTCGGCTCCGACTCTTGTCGGACGTTGCATGTCGTTCCCGATTTTTTCGTCCACTGGTCAAGCGTCAGTCCCTGAAATATGCCGAATAGACCAATTCTGCTTATTAGGATCGGATAAAATCACCTGGTTTTTTATCGACTGTTTGAAACAGAAGGCAGGCATCTCGAGCTCGGTCTTTTTCTGCACTTCTTGAAGTGCAGCCTTATCGTACAAGTACTTCTTCCAGTCAGCAGGCTCATCAAAAGGCCTCTGGCCATAGTGGGGTCCCTCGTAGGCCTAAAATGTGCTCTTCAGTCACAATGCTATGAATACGCTAGCACTTTGTACTGCACCTCGTTTTATTGATGTCGTTGTAGAAGAAGGTCTCCTCGTACGTAGGTCGTGGAGGTGCGAGACGGGGAGGTTTCCGAGTGGCGAGGGGGTTCGTGCGGAGCTGAGCTCGGTGTCGGCCTCGTAGCCCTCGAAAAGGGGGGCTGGCATGGAAACGGGCCGGCTGGCGGGGAGGGCGCTCCAATTCCTTCTGCTATACAACTTTCGCTGCGAAAAATATCATTGTGGAGGGTTCTCAAATCTACTAAAGGAGAAGATCCAAATGTCTGAAAAGTGATTCGTGCGATGTACCTTTTATTGTTAGCAAGAGTTCGGAAATCGCTTCTCGGACTTGTGAACGATTCTGATCCAGTAAGTCATGCATGATTTTATTCGTCCCGTAGAGCGAAATATCCTCCTATTTCGACAATAATACTTATACTCTAAAGAGTAGAGAAGACGATGTACAACCGAATATTCATAGGGCTACTTTTTTCCGTTCACTACTTCCCAACCCTCACGAATATTGTATCTATCGGTGATTCCAGTGGAGACGATTTCTCAAGGACTGTCCTTGAGACAGTTGAAGGTATCCTTGATAATGGCGACCTCGGCATTGTCATCGTGGCGTATACCTGAAATGATGTTGAATGTTCACGTTGTTTAGAAGCACAAACCCTTCCAGGTAGTCCCGGTGAGAGTGGCCGACTTGAAGTACCCCATACTTCCCTCATCAGTAGTCCGGTTCGCCTGAATGGCCGTAAGGCTTTACTAGGTACATTCATTTTTAAAATTAATAGTTACATATATTTCCTATCCACTCACGACTAGCGTGTATCCTGCCTTGCAGGACAGAGTGTTCCCCGTCTCGAAGGGAGCCGCGCAGCCACTGCAGACGATGGCCAGCGAGTTGCACGACTTGAGGCGGAGGAAGCCGGAGAAGGACGGGCAGACTAGGATTTTTAATTAGTTTGATAAACAAAGGACAACTGACCGCACATGGCATCATCGATCTTTGAGCACGAGAAGTAAAAGTCCGAGAAGGTCACAAACGGCTCGAGGAGATGAGTATCGAAGCCCACTGAAGAAATGACCATGAGGATTGTGAATAACCTAGAAACTAGCTCCCAGATCACTTTCAGAGATTAGATTCAGGAATTATTAAGCGAAGTATATTTTCAGCAACCCTTTGACGTCCGACATGGAACGAATGCCACTAACACCTAGAAGGTTGCTCACCTTTCCATTTTCCTTCCTTGGTGCACGTAGCCGATCTGAGCGGAACCGCTGCGGTCGTTGCCTTGCTCTCGCCGATGAGTCGGTAGCCATCGGGGCATCCGAGTGCGCAGGAGAAGGACGAGTCGTCGGCGGGAAGGTGGACGAGGTGCGTATCTTCACAGCCGAGCTCGCAGTTCTCCGCCTTCTTCACTGCGCAGGGAGGCGGGCATGAGGCGACTGGAAATCCAAGTACCTTTACGCTTTCTTTGAGAAAATAGCAATTTCATTGGTACTATCGGTCATGACAACTCATGCCGCAACCTGCAGATTTTCAATCAAAGGCGTAATTTACATAAAGAGAGTATAATGAGAGTTTTTTCACTTCCCAAAGCAATTGGCAGGATTAATTGAAAATGAAAAATGGCATGATCCTCAAGTTGACCAACATTTCCGCCGGTCTCGTTAAATCTATTTTCTGCTCCAATTTTTTCCCTGCATTAGACCTATTTTCTTTCAAAGGGTAATCGATTCAGACCTTGATATATATCTGCGTGTTCGTCCGAGTAGATTTTTGTGATGCCTTTTATTTGGTCGCATGCCCGCCCCGCACCGCACCCGAAGTCGATGGCATCTGGTAAAATCGGAGCTTCGCAGATATTGTCTAGCGCCCAAGCACTTCTAATTTTCCGTTCCGCGACACTGTGTTTATCTCATAGTCCCCTTCTGTATCTCCGGAACAAAAAAGGCTTCGAGGCTGAAATTTTTCATGCCAGTTGGACCTGGATTCCAACCGAAGCCTGCAAAATTTGAGCAACAAAATCTTAGACGACGCAGAGATATAGGAACTTGACGTTATGCCTCCCGATCGATAATTTAGAATTGCTTGGGCACTTGACAATAAATGGTAAACTAACCGAATGCAGACGCTGGGATCAAATTCACGATGAGGCTCAAGAAGAGCATTTTTGTTTTGCCTTTCGAGGGAGAAGTGAGGAAGGAGAAGCTCCGAGCTCGGAGTGCCTATGTGGCAACCGTTTCCAATGGAAATGGGGACAGATGCCTTCATCCTCCTTCCCATCCCGAGCTATCGTATTCAGTGTCAGCAGCCAGAGCCACAGCAGAAATTTCCAATGCGTTCAGCCACAAAATCACAAGGAAATGCTTTATTCGAATCCAAGACAGAGTATTTATTTTTTCACAGGGAATGTGAAAATGTTATTGCACTGTTACAGAGAACTGCTGAGCTTCAGCTATTCCTGCCTTTAGCACCCGTTTGATCTACCACTTGTCGGCAGTGAGAGTTGCGGGAGAAAGCTGGGCCTTTCCTGACAGTGCTCCAGCAACACGAAGTGCGCACTACAATATTTTAATTAAAAATTGCACTGTGCTCACATATAACATAACATAGGTTAAATTAAAAAAATACCTATCTGTGAAATTCGTGTATCATGAGCCTAGGGGAAGCGGCGCTCCTCATGATACGCACCTGTAATTATGCGCCTAGGTGGAGCTCCCCCGGCTGCATCGCCCGATGCATGAGAAGTGGATTCAGAGAGGATAGGAGAAATGGCGCCTGCCACTCACTTCGCAGTACCCGGAACCAGGAAGAGTGCACGAGTTGTTGTACAGGTGGTTGTTAAGAGACCAGGATAATTGGAAAGAACATATATGAAGCTGATTTATCTTTTCACCCCCGTTCTGGGTACAAACTGAGGAGTAAGAAAGATAACGTTTAATTATCGACCGGATAAGTCAATGTTGTGTTGTCTCTGAAGTATATGAAACGCCTAATGGACCGAGAGAATATGCGGCATGATGTTTCCCCCAAGTTCCCTGTCGAAAGGCATTTACAATTATATTCCACAATATACATTTTACATGATGCATATTTCTGTCAAACATGCAACCGTAACTTGAAAATAAATCTTATTGTTTGATCATTAGCCAGTGTCTCGAATACATCAGGATTTACTAATATCGTTAATTCATTGATTTATCGAAGTGTGGAAGCTCGCAATCCGATTCTAATTTATATTCAATTCTCTATTATAACCGGCTCAAAAAATATCCGTCTCGGCTATTTCCTGGTAGCTGGGCGGGGGACAGTTGCAATTTTCTACGTGTACGACGCTCTCGAATCCAAGAGAGGGACGAGCCTCGACCTCGGAAAATGGCTGGGGGAGGAGGTCTTGGGTGGGGTAGGGTGGAGAGGAAGAGGGAGAGGGAGAGGGACGGGGACGGCGAGGGACGGAGACGCGTTGGACATGCATGTTCTGAGTGTTGCTACGGTACATCTCGCGGCGATGGAACTGCAAAAAAAATTTTGGAAAGTTTACACTTCTAACTGCACTACTATCCAAAACTGAAATAGCGTTAAAAGGTTTAGAAATGTAACAGTTCAGAGGTTTCAGTTGGAATCTTTTCGAGTTTGTCGCAAAAAACGATCCCTGACAGTCTCGGCGACGTTGTTGCTGCGCTCGCCGTTCTGGGCGCAGGCGTAGCAGAGAAGGCAGACGACGATGGCGATGGGGAGAAAAGCGAAGGCGAGAAGGGGAAGGAACGACGCCAACTCGGAGAGCGAAGGACTCTGGGATAGAAGACCATATTCAATTCAGAATGTGAGAGGAGCCCAAGAGACAACGAGATGCGAACATGTTGCGCATTACGAGTGGACAAAGATGGTGATACAAACACTTTTAATATAACGTTCCGGTACTACTCTCGTCTTTGGCAGATAAAATAAACTCCGGAGATAGTTTCGGACCTTGGTGCCAAATTAAGTCGAGTTTGGATTGCCACACGAGTCTTGCTATTCTAATAGTTAGCACAGGGAAACACGACCTACGTCTTCAGAGTCTTTTAGCTACGATAAAGAAGGCATAGTCTCTCTCTCTCTCTCTCTCTCTCTCTCTCTCTCTAGACAAGGGACTCTCTCCCGTCTGATGACGTCTTCTGAGTGGAAATGAGTCAGCACTGGCCATTGGTCTTGCGTTCTCCCGCGACGCAATTGAAGGCCATGCGAGAATACGTTAAGAGAGGGAGGCAGTGGGACGCGAGAGGACGGGAAGCTAAAAGGAGAGTGTGTATTTTTAGACCCTGCACAACACTTTGCGGTGTTCTCTGCAAAAGTGAAAGCTCCACTCTGAGCAATACGGATGCCCATCTACTTGTATATAATAGTTTCATATAGTTTCGTCCAGTTTGTGGCAACGACGGTGCCTGAAATGTCCATCTCCGAAACTAGACGAAACTAGACACAACTGGATGTGCGGTGGAACGAAATTGGACGTAACAAGACCAAACTAGACGGGCAGATGAGGGTGGACGAAACTAGACAACCAGTTGGACATAATAATGAAGAGGTATCGGCAGCATCGAAAGCAAAAGATATATCTTCAGGAGAGAGATTTTACAAGCTGGAAGCTGGGCGATAAGATAGCAGGGTATTTTAGTTGTCACCTAAACCAAGATGCTGTATTTTCCGCAGCGGAAATAAGATGTAATTGCAAGCTTGTTGGACAAGGTCATCTAACTATTGAATTCGGATTTTGGAGCAATGCTCTAGAAGGAGGTTTCCTCATAGGATGGTTGCCGGGGAACAGTGGTAGAGGGCGAAGCGAGGACGTCTCCGAGGGGCGACGGTGTTCGAATGGAGTCGAGCTCGGTGTCGGCCTCGTAGCCCTCGGCCAGGAAGGCTGGCATGGAAACGGAGCGGCGGATGGGAGGAAGGCCCGGTTCCCCCTGCTATACAACATTCATAGATGGAAAAGAGGCGGAATCGCAGGAAAGAGGGAATAATTCGTTCATTTCGAAGGATTAGTACATTTTCAATGTGCGTAATTCTTCGATGACCGATGTCTATTTCGTACAAGTCGGACTTTTTGACCTCCTGCGCCTCTGGGTAATTCCCTTCCTGTTCGAGTGTTCGCATGCAGACGCAGAGTCGGAAGATGACAAGGAAAGAGATGATGCAGCACGTGATCATCGTCACGAACGCGAGAACCATTTACACCTCAATTGCCACTGAACTTCAATCACTGTGCGATACGCGAAACGAAGAAGATCAAATGCAGAAATTACCACTTTGAAAAGCGAAAGTAATAAGTTATAGTGATGATGTAAAACAACAATCATGGATCGCAGATCCGTCTCCTTCGAGTTGCTATTGTGCAGAACCCACGGGGTATATTTTTTCGGAAATTCATGTGCATGGTGCAACATTACAACTGTAATGTGAACTTTGCGTTACGTGGATGGAACAGGGATTGGCCCAGCCTGCTCCTGCGAATCTCGCCGCGAGCAACTGATAGATCAAACGTCAGATATGCACAGAAAGATCGAAAAATATGGGCACCCCTTGGTTCTCCAAATAACTTAATAACTTCACCTATAGGGATTGGCATCCCGTCTCGAAGTGAGAACGGTCGAGGTCCTCTCTACATTGGACGACGAGAGTGGCGATGGCTACGAAGAGGTCACAGAACACGGCGGTGACCTTTTAATTTCAGTCATGAGAACGCAGGGGCGAATTCCGGAGGGGCGCTCAAATAAAAATGGCGGAATCCTTTTTATCCGAGTAAATGAAAGGAGAGCGATATTGCAATGGATGGCTGGGAGAAAGAATGGCGTACCATAAGGGAAAGCTCAATCATGCTATAATGCGGTCTCGTCTATCCTCGGGGGGCTGATGGAGTCGTCGATGCCCTCGAAGGCGCGACATTCAGGAGTATTTTCAATTAGGTCACTGTCCGCCATAGATACGAGTTCCGTGAGGGGAATACCGTCCTGAAAGCAGAAGCTGTTGATGAATTGACATTACAGCCTATAAAATACCGTCCGCTTCTACGATGCATCTCTGTCTTAAAAGTTCAATGATAAATACCTACCTTGGTACCAGTGGAACATCTTTCACAGAGGCACAGAATGAGGTTCGCACTCATTTTCTACCCAACGTGTGCTCTTATAAAGGCTCACCACTTCTCGATCTTCCCGCTGGATCCGATTGAGGAAGATGAAGAGGCAGCACACGAAGATGAGAAGAGAGGAGATGAGGAGCAGACGGATGAGGTGCACCTCGAGGTGCTCCGTCGTGAACTGAAGCTATTTACCGTTCCCTTGAATACTGTCGCGCCCTAACATTTAATATTTCCGGTTCTACGATCGTAATTTTTTTTTGAGAGACGCCCTTTATCCATATTTTCGCGAAGGTGCAAAGAGAACTTCTACTGTACACAAGTTAGAGTCACAAAGATTGATGGCGTAACGATGCCTACCGCACTGTCATCGGCGATACAAACTCATCTAATATTCCGCTCC
This sequence comes from Levipalatum texanum, assembly GCA_014805385.1. Taxonomy (NCBI): domain Eukaryota; kingdom Metazoa; phylum Nematoda; class Chromadorea; order Rhabditida; family Diplogasteridae; genus Levipalatum; species Levipalatum texanum. Next base: position 8,195 of record JACMIG010004117.1, read on the forward strand.
TTACGCGATGCTCTCTCTCCATTGAGAACGAGGTTGCTCTCGCCGTCTGACAGGCTAGAGGCAGAGAGTTTCGCGTCTATTTCCGAAAGTAGGACGAGTTTGGATCGCGGATAACAGTGAGCAGTAAGTACATTCATGTCATTCAACATAATGGAGGGGGCAGAAACAACGACTGGACGAAGTGGAGGGGCGACTCTAAGAGAATTAGTCGAATCTTCTCGAAGGGAAGGGCGGATTGGGAACGGGACGAAGGGAAGAGAGGGGGAGGAGAAGGAGGAGGGGGCAACGAGGACAGGCAACATCGATCGCAGTTATTAATGTTCTTCCGTGCTAGAAGAGGTCCGAGGAAAGAACGGCTTTATTCGAATGAAAGCAATGTGGACAGAGTTGTTTGCTAAAACGCGTCATATAAAATACAGCGTAGCATAACCTTGGAACATGATAGGAGAACTAAAGATCAAAAACGTTGCGAACTAATTGTAAGTGATGTACAAAACGGCATCGTTTTGTACATCACTTAGGGCATAGGTAGGGGGGGAGACGAGATCCTACGGTTTGAAGTTGACTTGGGTGCATCCACCAGGACAGTCGTAGTTTTTGCTACGCAAAAGGAGTTTTGCTACACAAAAGGAAAATTCAATAGCATAAAAACCAAGTGACAATTAAACAAGCAAGTAAACGTCGCCTAATTGTGAGTGGTGAAGACAAGAGCGCAAAAAACAAGTGGTGTAGTAAATGTCGTAGCATGAAATTACACCAATCTCACCCAAAGTCTCCCTGCAGCACCTCTTCGTAGCTGGGCGGCGGGGCGGAGATTCGATCAGCGACCGCGACAACGAGACGCTCGAAGCCGAGAGGAACACGATGTTGGGAGGGGACGGGTGGGGGTTCCGTGTTTTGCAACGAGCCCGCTCGCCGTCTAATTGTTCGACTTCTCCTCCGCTCCTGAGGCAGAGCGACGACACGGGGGATTTCCTTGAATTTCAGATAATTATTATTGTTGTAATCTAAAACAGTTGCAAGGAACCACTGAGATGCCAATATTTTTCCGAGCTTTCTGCTAGCGCCCGTTTCCTCTGCCCGTCTGTGAAGAGTTTGGGGGGAGCAAAGTGTGCACACACATGTTCCACCCACGAAACACAGAGCATCACGTCAAAAGAAGATTGCCAAAAACACATGGGTTTCTATAGAAATATTTGCACCAATGTAGTTCTCGGCAATAGCAATGCAATAGAAATGTTTAAGAAAGCTGCTCACATGGTGTATATCCGGGCTCCGACACTTCATACATACTGCGATTAGGAGAAGGCCGAAAAGAGAGAGAAAGCCTATGAAGATGAGCGCTTCGTTCATTTCCATCGAGATGTTGCGGAGCTTATGAGAGGCCGAAGGGCGAACGGAGGCAATTGGACGGAGAACGAACGAACGCCTTGAATATGGAGAAGAGAGAGAGAGGGAAACAGAGCTATTCGCTGTGTTATGGAGAACGGCTGGGTAGAAGCCATTTATTATATGCCTTTTCCTCATTCTGGATATTAAACTCCATATTTTATACTTTAAAATTAGCCATAGGCCTTGCTTCGTCAGCGATAATGAATCAAATGGAATGAATGTGGGGTTGGACCCGGGACAGGGGAAGCATTGAATGCTTCACGCGAGGTAATTAGGACGCATTATCCTGCACAAAAAGTTCGTCATAGGCAGGGGGCGGGCAATTGGCAACGTTCTCTACCGTCCGAGCTATGTCTTCGAATCCAAGGGAAACGGAGATGGGCATGCGGTCTGCCGTTGGATAGGGAGGGGCGGAAGGAGATCTCCGAGGGGAAGGCGTCTTTGGCGCTGCTGTCAAAGGGACGGCCTGATCGATTGCACGAGCCTGGAATATTAAAATATAATAATAAAAATTAAATACTTGTACAGCGAGCAAAATATTCGAAAAAATAATAATCGAAGAACTAGTGACATATTTAGAGGTACACTCCCTTTTCGACCCCATGCAAGCAGGATTCCGAAATAATCGATCAACTACAACGCAGATGTGCGAAACCTTTTCGAAATACCTCGGGATTAATTCCCGAAAACGATCATGGGACACTGTTTATATTGACTTCAAAAAAGCCTTTGATTCAATAGACCACCGGCTACTCCTTCATAAACTCCATTCGTTTGGAATATCAACTCATATAATCTCACTGCTCAGTTCATACTTATCCGAAAGAACGCAAAGCGTTTTAGTTGATGGATCATTCTCATCTTCAATGCCAATTGTCTCCGGAGTCCCTCAAGGCTCAAGCATAGGCCCACTATTATTCATTCTTTATATAACTGATATTGGAGAAGTCATTCCTCCAAATGTCAAGTACGGGCTCTTCGCCGACGATCTTAAACTTTTCGCCGAAGTGCCGCAGCATTCTAGCGATTTACAAAAAGCGCTGAATGGGATCTCAAATTGGGCAAATAACTGGAATCTCACTATCTCTGAATCAAAGTGTGCCGTAGAACATTTTGGCAATTTAAAGAATAGAGCAACTTACACCATAAACGGTGCTCTTCTCCAACCAGTAAATTGCTTCAAAGACCTTGGAATACATATGTCCAACAATCTAAACTTTGGACCACACGTTCTAATTGTTGCT